>JALLPC010001125.1:0-10327 GCA_036940045.1 Stephanocyclus meneghinianus | reverse complement strand
GAGGAAGGAGGATGGAGGAAGGAGGAAGGAGGAAGGAGGAGGGAGGAGGGAGGAAGGAGGAGGGAGGAAGGAGGGAGGAAAATTATGAATTCTTCATGAGTGAGCTTTAAAAAAATGTTTGATGAAAGCCAGCTGTGATTTTCAGGTGATTTTCAAGCTAGGTTGGGGCATACCTAATCATTTTTTATATTATTGGGCTGGTCTAAAAATTCCGGTGTGGTACGGTACCATACGATACTACTAGCATACTATTCTCTAAGATTGCCAACGAATCAAAAACCCAATGACAAGCACGTGCCAGAGATATTTCCATTCCTAACTATTCCTAACCATGAGCTCTGCAGCCCCGACACCTGTCACCAAAGCCCTCATCTACGGAGGGAAAACCGGCTGGATCGGGGGAAAGATGGCCGCCCTCCTCAAAGAAAAGGGAATCGAAGTTGTCCTTGCTGAATCTCGTGTTGAGAACCGCGCAGATGTTGCCGCGGAACTTGACAGCGTGAAGCCTTCTCACGTCCTCATGGCTGCTGGTATCACTGGACGCCCCAACATTGATTGGTGTGAGGATCACAAACCTGAAACTATTCGTACGAATGTTATTGGGACTTTAAATCTTGTCGATCTTTGCAACGAACGTAATATTCATTGCACCGTCTACGCCACCGGATGCATCTTCAAGTACGATGATGCCCACCCGCTCGGATCCGGCATTGGCTTCACCGAAGAAGATGCCCCCAACTTTGACGAGAGCTTCTATTCCCAAACCAAAGGCTACATGGAGCCCATGCTTAAATGCTACCCCAATTGCTTGATTCTTCGTGTCCGCATGCCCATCAGTGATGACCTCAGCCATCGTAACTTTATCACTAAAATCGTCAAGTACGAGCGTGTCGTAAACATTCCGAACTCCATGACGGTTCTCTATGAAATGCTTCCCGCCAGTGTCGCCATGTTCGAAAAGGGATTGACTGGGGTTTACAACTTCTGCAACCCCGGTGTGATTTCGCACAACGAATGCCTCGACTTGTATACCAAGTACATCGACCCTACCTACAAATACAAAAACTTTTCCTTGGAGGAGCAGGCGAAAGTTCTCAAGGCGGGACGATCGAACAACGAGTTGGATGCTACCAAGTTGTTGAGAGATTTGCCGGAGGATGTGAAGATTAACGACATTAAGACCGCTGTGGAACTCTGCATGCAGAGGATGCAAAAGAACTTGACGGACGAGTTTGGCCCGCTTCCAGATAGTTTGCCCAAGGAGGTTCGAAAAGATTAAGCCAATCAGATGTGTGATTATCTTTTGAATGTGGGTACTATGTAGTCGTATATCTGCAAACTCATAATTCAGATTATTTCCTTGCCCTCTGATGCACAACTCAACCGAACATTGCAGATTGACACTGAAATTTTTTTTGTTTTTTTCCTCAATATTGCCTTTATCGAATGTTACACCATTTACTTCTTTTGGAATTTCTTACGGCTTTTTACTGGGCCATTATTTGTAACATTCGTGTAAAGTGATGGATTGAACATATTGTTTTTATGTGCTAATATTTTGTTACATGAATGAGAAGTGGCAAAATTGAAATGCCATGACTATCGAAAGAAAAAATTCTGTAGGACCAGGAATGTCTTGGTTGCTATTTTGGTGTTCTATACATAGCAGCCTTCATTAAGCATGCGATGAATCTTGATCCAAAATGGACGAATGCCTTGCAATAGTTTCCGGTGTGACATGTCCGACAATCTTGTCACCTCGAGCTGGATCACTAAACATGACCTGCAAAAGTTCTTCGTAATCAATCTGGTTGTTATTCTTGAAGTCGCCCTCCTCTATCATTTTGTCGACTGTCTCTTTATCGTAGTCTGACCCCAGCATCTCTTTAAGGTCATCGTGTGTTATATAGCCTTTTCCTCTATTTGATTGCAATGGTTTGTTAATATTGTATGCCAGTTCGAGATGACGGTGGGTAAACAGAGAACGATTAAAAAAATACTCACTCTTTATCGATTCGATCAAAGGCCTCCGTCAAACGATCCATGGTAACGAGGCCATGACTCTCAGAGAGTGCTGCTAGGAATTCGGCATAATGAATGTGCCCTGATCGATCACGATCGACCCCGCGGAAAAGTACTTCAATCTTTGAGTCGTCAGCATCAGGAGTGACTTTTTTCAAGGCGACTTTGAGCTCCTGTAGTGTTATGGTGCCAGAGTCATTGGTGTCTGCATTCAAGAACCATTCTCTGAGCTTGCTAACCTCATTTCGATCCATTGTATTTGCCATTGTTATGAGTATTTTCTTTTTCAAGAAGCCAAACTGTGTGTAACGCTCTATCTCCTCCATTATATCTATTTCATCTTCGCCAGGCAGGCCAGAGCCGATTTCTTTCTTCTTTTGCTTTACGACCTTAGTAACGTGCTTTTTGATACGCTCCGCGCGTGCTTTGGCGTCATACTTCGAGAGTGGAACATCTTCGTCATCATCAACAAGTGCAACAGCAGTGGAAGAGTCCTCTTCCTTTCGTTCCTCTTCGTTGTCATCTGGCAAAGAATCTGCACGAACGAATTCGGGTTCCTTTAGTTTTTTGATCTCGGCCTGCCATGCATCCCATATCTTATCAATCTCTGGGCCCCAGCTCTTCTGTGAAAAGAAGCAGTTGAAAAACAGGAATCAAAACGTTAGATGACACAGTTGTGAGGGAGTAGCTCTCTGCCGAATTGCAATCACCTGTAGATTTTCCAGTGCTTGCTTTGAGGTCCATCTTTTATCAGGATCTTGTTGCAAGCATCCGGTTACAAACTCTTTTGCTTGAGAAGAGATGCCGCGCCCTTTCCATGTGACACCAAAGTGAAATCTGGCCTGGTGGATGAGTATCATTTGCATTGATATAAGTGTATAGAAGAAAGAGTCATGTGATTTTTCAATGGGGGAGAATAATAATTAACGCACCTTTTTCAAAGTCTCCATCTTGTCTTTATCCTTCAGATCAGCTGAGTTTTTCACGAATGGGAATTCACCGGAAAGTAGCACCCATGTAATAATTCCTACTGCCCATACATCAGCCTTATCGGTAATGGCTGCTTTCACATTTCCAGAAGCAACTTCCGGCGTCATAGTATATGGAGTTCGCGAATAGTCATTGACGATGCATGTCCGATCAAAAGTTCTTGATAAGCCAAAGTCAATCAGGCGAATCGATGCATCTTTGCCATTATTTTCATATAGGACATTCTCCAGCTTCAAGTCCCGGTGAACAATTCCCAATCGATGTAGATAAACAAGTGCGCGAAGAATTTGTTCAATGACATTCTTGGCACTATGTTCATTTAGTTTTCGTGTCGATAGGTCGCCACCCGTGCACAGTTCAGTGACGAGCCAAATCTTGCCTGAGTCCAAGAAGTTATGGGATGTAAGGGTTAACCAGTGACGTCGATGATACGATTGAAAAGGAAAGCTTAGAATTGATTACCCACTCACGCTTCACATGATAAACCTCATAGAGTTTTAACACATAAGGATGATCCTTTAATACAAAACATCAAACGACACAACGGTAAGCTGGCATTCACAAAACACTGTCCCAAAAAAGTCACGAATTGATTAAAAAATACACACACCAACTTTCTCATAATCATAATCTCATTCACCATCTCTTGGATCTGTTCTTTATTCACGCGGCTCGTCAAAATAGTCTTAACAGCAAATGTGCGCTGGAAGTGGACCCCTCTTTTTGCCCTGGCACTGTCCGCATTGCCTTTGGTCGAGCCAGTGCTCGTAAGCCTTTCCAAGGGCAGTTTACTCATGTCACTTCCAACATTGCCTACAACATCAATCTCCGTGTTCGATGGTGACTGACTGTGTTTGCTATCCGAGTCAGACTTGATTATTCCTTTCTTGGGTTTCGCATCATGAGCAAGCGGCTCGTGAGATTCGGCAGTATCAGATCGAAGAAGGTAATCTCCCAAGCGAGCATCTGCGCCTGAGGTATCGCCATCTCCACCGCCTATTTTTTTGAGTACCTTAGTCGTCTTATCTGATACTATGCGCACTGCATCTTTAACTTTAGGACTTTTCGTTGCCTTCTCTTTTGGTTGATTGTTTTTAACTCCCGGCGACGAGGGCGACGACCCATCGCTCTTCTGCCTTGACAACGGAATGCCGGGAAAACTTGTTTTGCGAACATGACTGCTGTTGCCTTTATCTTCCAAGTTCATCTGCTCGGTCCGCAGGGAATGCGGTCCACTTTTGTCGCTCTTCTTCAACGAGATGTGAACACCACCAAAACTATTCTTGCGGTTATGTCCAGCCTTGGCTTTCTCTTCTGCCTCGATTTGTTCTCGGCGGATTCCCTCCTTTGTCTCCTCGGTATGATGTCCGGTGGTCTTGCGCCTGACTGTGAATACTTCACCCATGTGTCCTTGTCCGATAACTTCGATAATATCGTAAACGTCGGTGATTTCGACACCGTAGCGATACCATGTGGACGATGTTTCTCGTTCGGAGGTATTGTCTGACAGGATAGACACGATCTCATCAATTTTGGCGTTTTTACTAGACGAGTTGCCCATTGTTGAAATATTTTAGGCGCGCGATGTTTTGTAGATCCGAATCTGGCACAAATGACATGAATTGCAAATAGCATAAAAGTATTTGGCAGAAAACATGGAGGGGGATCAGTTGCTCATTATTACATGCATCACCGAGATAAATAATTTATCGCTGTGTGGGAAAGTTCGCGTTTTTTTGCTTACAAGTATCACTTGATAGTATATGTGATGAGATGATGTAATTGAGTTATCATAAGTTGTTATGACAGGTTATGACAGTGTTCTCGACCCGATCCACGACTTTTTACGACATGATCGGCAGGAGCAGGGGGTGGCTTCTCGATTTGAGGGGTCAATGAAGATGAAGATTCATGACAGATTCAAGAGGATTCCAAAGCGGATGTATCATGGGAAATTGGATTTTGATGCAGTAACATTATAGCGGTACGGTAGGATTATATGATATATAATAATGGTAGGAGATGGCAGGACCGTGGCAGGAGTTGACAGGAGGTGGCAGGATTGTCCTCGAGGCGGTGATACATATGGCATTCTCTATATCGTGTATTGTACCTACGTAAATACCATAGGTACCAGAATAGGTACGATAGGCAGGGTACAATACGGTACATACAAAATGGTATCGTACGATGCAGCAACCGGATAATCGTCAACAGAGGTCAACAGGCAGTGTCGACTCGACAAGACAACATAACAACCACAACCATGGATCTAAACTCTTACTGCCGCCCCGTCTCCAATCCCAACCCTACCAAAAAACGCTCCTTTCTGAACGCCAACTACGGCGATGACGAGAACAACGAAGAAGAACCGACCCATGAATCCAAAGCGACGACCGAACTCAAACGAAAATGCATCGACTATCATTCGCCGGCCGTCATAGACCTCTCCTCTCGACTCTATCGCAAGTCCAATCGAAGATCGCATGCGGCGGTTCCCGGGGGAAGTGGGGCGGCCGCGCCGTATTTGCAGTGTCATTCGAATTATTTGAGGTGGATGGGATTGCCGTTGGGGGATATGGTGGGGAATGCGCCTTGCAGTGTGGCGTTTTTGACATATTGCGCTCATGTTACGAGGGCGAAGAATAGTAATCCCGTCATGTGAGTTATTCTCGTCTAGATCCGCGTGATTTAAATATGTTTGTGTTAGAGAATATTGTGCTCAAAGACAGACATGTGACGTGCCCCGAAATCAATGGCATGTCAGGTGTTTAAGCTGGACTCCGGGAGGACGTCGTCTCCTAACCGGAAACCAAGAAGGTGAATTTACATTATGGGATGGCATCAACTTCTCCTTCGAACTAATCATGTCAGCACATGACCAATCATTCCGCTGCATGGCCTGGTCACACAACCAAAACTACCTACTCACCAGTGATTCTGGTGGGAACATTAAATATTGGAGTCCCAGTATTGCTCCCGTCCAAAGCATTGATAGTCACGACGGTCAACCTATTCATGCTTTGAGTTTTAGCCCGGCAGATACAAAATTTGTCAGCTGTGGAGATGATGCAACGGTAAGCCGACGAGAAGCAGGGCATTCGGAATTTTGCCAAGACCATGCATTTTCTTATTAGTGTGACAACATTTTTCGATTTTGTAGGTCAGAGTGTGGGACTGGGCCAGTCATCGCGAAGAGAAATTGTTGGAGGGACACGGATGGGATGTCAAATGCGTGCAATGGCATCCACGCTCGTCGGTCATTTGTTCTGGGTCCAAAGACAACCTGGTCAAATTGTGGGATCCAAGATCGGGGTCATGCCTGAGTACATTGTATGGGCATAAAAATACTGTTACTAAAGTGGCCTGGAATGACAATGGAAATTGGTTGTTGACAGCAAGCAGGGATCAGTTGATTAAGTTGTATGATATAAGGGCAATGAAGGAGCTCTGTTCTTTGAAGGGGCATCATAAAGAGGTGACTAGCATTTCGTGGCATCCTGTGTATGAGGTATGCAATAACTTCGATGATTTCTCATTTGATGCATTCTTCTAAAGCTCTAACGTTTATTCGTCTCTATTGGGTTTTGAACAAAATTTCATTGGATTATGGTTAAATGACTAGACCGTTTTTGCAAGTGGAGGTATGGATGGTACTCTCATTTACTGGAACATTGGTGAGTGTTTCTTATTTTTTAATAATTCTTAATTTTTTCACGCACGCTTTCTCGTCATCTGTTCTTTTCAAACGGTTTGTATTATTTAGGGCCCAAAGGATCAGATGAACCCGCTGCCAAAATTCCATATGCGCATGACATGGCCATCTGGGACATGAAATGGCATCCTGCTGGACACTTGCTAGCAACTGGATCAAATGATCGCCAAACTAAATTCTGGGCCAGGAATCGACCTGGGTCTAAACAAGGGCTTGATGATGATGGGTTAGATGTTGATGGCGGAGCTGGAACTTACGATACTGAAATAATACACGCAGAGATGGAATTGGGCAATCACGTGGGCATAGTTATCGGAAGGAGAGGTGCCACCATTATTGCTATGCAAAGGCAGACTAAGACCAAAATGCATGTTGATCAGATAAGACGAGTACTTCAAATTGAAGGTACAGCCAGGCAAATTGAGACCGTTAAAAAGAGAGTTGGAGCATTGCTGGAGAGAGTTTCTAGTGATAATGATGACAGAGGAGCATCAATGGGTGGATTTGGAGGGTTCTGATGTTAAGATAAGAAGTCTCAATGTCGATAATAAAGTTGCAGTTAGTTAGAAATCTTGCGTAACCAAACGCCCATGTCTTGCATGTATCGCACCCTTTTAGTATGGTAGGCATGGTTGCGAAGCATTTACCTATTGGAAGTCTTTTTGCCTGCTAGTTAACAAATTAGGTCACAGTTAACAAAATTAACAATCTATTTTCAACTCAGTCCAAATATAATTTAATTATCCATATTTCTCTAGTTTGGTGATTGACAGTCTTGCCTTTTATTCTTGTTTCAGTCTTGATTTAGTCTTGGTGCACAAAAAAGTTATTTTACCTGTTATGGGTTCGAGTTAATTTTGACCCCAAACAGCCTTTCCACTTGAAGTTGGCCTGACACTTTCACTTATTCAAAGTCCTAAAGACAGACCAACCTGATGATAAAACACAGCTGGAGTCATGTTCTTAGTAAAAATGTCANCCAGGAATGTGCCTGATGATCAACAGCCCTTGATCCTTCAGCTCATGTAGAAAATAATTCCAAAGATCAAAGTGATGCATACAACCTCTGACACTCCAATGGTTTGCAATGTCTATGGCCCCTGAGTTGTCCATCTCTAACAACATGGGTATTTCAATCTTTACTAGCAGTGACTCCAGCAAGCCTTACACATACAGCATATCTTGTGCTACCATAACTCCTGCTGTGATTTCAGCTTTGGTCATGGAGAACATCACAACCTTCTGTGTGACACTGTGAAATGCTATTGGCACTCCATTCACAAGCAACCTGCTACCTGAAATGCTTCTGTGATGGTCAGGATTTGTCACATAGCTGAGTTGGATCTACCATGCACCTTGAACTTGTGTCCAATACTCCACATTTTTTGTGCTAACAAGAGCCCTTTTTTAGTAGACACCAAGTATTGCATCAGTGCCATTAGTGCTTTGAGGTGAGCCTAGGTGCAGTCATATGCCTAGTTAGTTTGTGCACTGCATTTAATATGTTGGGACATGACCACTGCATTATGTACACACAGGTCACAGATGCAGACTGATATATTTTTGCAGTTGTGTC
This sequence comes from Stephanocyclus meneghinianus, assembly GCA_036940045.1. Taxonomy (NCBI): domain Eukaryota; phylum Bacillariophyta; class Thalassiosirophyceae; order Thalassiosirales; family Thalassiosiraceae; genus Stephanocyclus; species Stephanocyclus meneghinianus. Next base: position 2,024 of record JALLPC010001125.1, on the reverse strand, counting down.
ATTCAGGTTTTTTTCTGTCGCCATATCTGAGTACCTGCCCCATGATAGCTGGCAGGGGAGATGCAGGTTCTTCCATTGGTCCTTACTCCTCCCGGATTGTATGTATGAGCACAGGTTTCATGAACTTACTGTCCCTAATTCTGTAGCATCATAACTCATTGTAATCTTGCTACCCCCATGCTCTGTGATTATCTCCTCGCGCTTGCACATGAATGACTTTTTGAGCTGTTCTTGCACCTTTTCAACTAGTTCTGGTGGTCCAAGTATCATGACATCATTGACCCATGCAACAAGTACAACATGAGTGTTGCCTTTCCATTCAAAATACAGGCACAGATCTGCCTTGTATTGTTCATACATCATGTTCATGACTTGCCTATTGAGCACGTGGAAAAAGAGTACGTTTCCATTTTGCAGTACCACATCACCAGGATATCATTTTTGAATCCATCAAGAACTGCAGTATACAGTTCCCCAGCATTCTCAATTTTCCTTGAACAAATGCACCATCAATGCCTATGATGACTGTGGCCCAGGAGAGGTTCATGCACAACAGTGCAAGGACGAGACATACGATGAAAGGATTAGACTGCAAACATTTTATTCATAAGTTTGTTCATAAGATAATATCCTTATAAACAAAATTGCCTGATATTATTTATGCCTTCTGTTCATATGCTATATGAGATTCCTATGAGTTGGATCTTGTTACTACATTTAAGGGTCCATGAAAATTCTCTTATGAACATCCTTAAGCTGATATTCACACTTTTTATCATATCCTTATGAATAAAATTTAATTCTTCATTGCTTATGAACATCTTATGAACAGTTGACCCCCTCAAACTTATAATGAGTTATCAAGAAACAACAGTGGGAGTATACAGTATTACTCCTCTGTTTCAAAGTAAAGGAATTTCATTATTGATTACTAGTCAGAGTAGAATATAGATACTCCTCTGTTCCACACTTTAAACTTTTCCAAGTAGATTATAAATGATTTTCACATTTAAAGGCATTTTATCTCTACAGAACGTATCTCATGCCTCTCCAACCACAAACAAACACAGAATACACATCCTTGAGCTCATTCTATCCAATTTAAGACATTGATCTCTTCCTTTTTGCCCCACCACAGATCATACTGATCCATTAAATTAAGAAACTCATGATGACATGTCATTTTCCTTTCTTCATAAGATGCAGATTTCTGATGACCTTTTGGCTTCCTCTTTGCATGACAACTTTCACAGACTACATAGCGACAACCATCTCCATCTCCCCGCACTGCCCTCTGGCAAATGAGAACACAATAGGGACTCTTAAGGTGATTGCTTTCTCCAAAGTGAACTCCATTGACTGCAATGCATTCTCTGATACAACCTGATTGTTCTAAAAGAATAAACAATGACATTGTTGGAGTTGCCATTTCCGCAGAAGTTATTCCTAGGTGAAGAACTTACAGATGCACACTAATGATCAATTATAATTGATTTGAAATGAGTTAGATTGGCGCATAATAATTGTGTCAGAAAAGATGTTGGTCAGACTCACATTGTTCTCTGTTTACTCCTGCAGGAGTGAACAAATATTATAAAATATTTAATTAGTAAAGAGAGAAGACTTTCATGATATAAAATTGACTGATCTCACCTGATTCTATAGTGAGATCAAATTCAAGTGAAAAAGTGGCAATGGTTCAAGAATTAAGTGTGGTAAAAAGCTGTTGGTCAAATGTAAAACTCAGAATAATTTCTTTTTTCCTAAGGCATTTCAATGAATACACAAAACAATCATCAAGAGAAAGATTAATGAAAAGTTCTCTAGTTTGATGAGACAAGCATCAAGAAATTACCTAACATTTTTACCTTAGTAACAATATTTTGCTTGTTATGCTTCCTTATCAAATTTGGGAATATAAGAAAAGTAGTTACCTTAATCAAATCAATGAGTAGAAGAGATAAAAACATCTCTTTTTGACTTACCAATTCTTCCAAATTGATTGCCTCTTGCACTGAAACAGT
>JALLPC010001123.1:0-10331 GCA_036940045.1 Stephanocyclus meneghinianus | reverse complement strand
GCATATGACGTGTCGTGATTCTTCCGTGCCATCAACATGCACAACTCCTGATCAGTTTTTGTGACCTCATACTTGTCAAGCACTCCGACCACGTCATAAAAATCCCTTGCGCCTTTCAGTTGAAGCTTGTCCAGTTCGACCTCCAACTCAATTATCGCACTAGCGTCCAAGGGATTATTCGCCTTTTTGGCCTTTGCAACAAATTCATGCGCCAATCCATTGGGAAAGTCATCGCTCTTCGTCTTCCCCAACAAGGCAATACCGTGACTCTTTCCCTGACCCAGCACAATTATAGCACACAATTTCTTGTTAGCCTTGTACAGCTCAACAAGAGGTCCATTCATGGGATTTGTCACGTCAAGTACCACGAACTCTGACTTGGTCAGACAGTTCACCATCAACACGGGATCCAATGCATCCCCCACACCCATGAACTCTGCGTACGCCTCAATCTTGCTGATGTACACCCCAAAACTCTCCGACTTTCCATCCCAATACAGGATCTTGCTCAAGCTGTTGTCAGTCATCTTTCTTGTGATTTGTCTTCTCTTTGGGTTTGTAACTTCCTCAGGTTACTTCGAAGTATGTTGGAAGTCTTTTTAGCCCAGTAGCACTGTAACAGCTAATTGTTTGAGTTTAGTTCTTGGATTTTTATGATTTAGTTCTACAGTTACGTCGCTCGGACTATCTTGGGTGACTATCTTGGGTGTGCTCAGGTGTCCAGTCTTGTTTGGGTCCTGCAAGACGTAAAATCTTGCGTTTCTTCCCTTCTTCCGAGTTCGGGCGATTTCGCTCGCTGACACCATTGACATTTGATGGCCACAACTAGCAAATTTGATTTTTATTGCAAAAGTCAACAGTTGTCTGTCTTCCAGCATGTGAAATGGAAACTGCCCATTCACTAAGGACTGTATCTCACAATGTTTCAAAATCATGTAGTACAGTCATCTCTACCTTTTGATTCGTGTTGGAGTTGTTGGTGGGTTCTGAATAGTGTTTTACAATGTGATTATGCTCAATCTGCACATGCTTCAAATATTCAATAGAACACATTTCATGATCCCCAGAGTGGTGAGGAATTGTGGTTTTGATGTGCATGAGAACATGCTGTGGAATTCAATGTTCCTTGTTGCAATTTGCAGTTGGATACTTACCATACTTTTTACTGAGATTAATTGCACCATTCACCCAAAGATGTTTGAAAACATAGTGCATATAGCTTTGATTTAAGATCGCTCCAATGATTGAACACCCCTTAAACTTCAAGTTCCTCTCTGCCAACTTGAACAAACCATTTGATTTGCACTTTATGAACTGGCCAATACTAGAAACATAACAGGCCTTGGTAAAGAATAGTACAATACTAGCTATTTTAAGAACATCTATGACCTTTGTAACCATCACTCACAAGTAATAGACTTAGAAATGCCCATCAAAGGGTCAAATTTTTAAAAGTATCCTTGTTGATAAGTAGCTCCTTTGCAACTTCTTCCAGAGCATATTACTCAGCATTGTTTGTTGTTTATTTGCTATTGAAACAACACTTTTTACCATGATGTTTTTTATCGTCTTCACTGACTACAGTGACTTCTTCTGTTATCAACAGCTGGTCATTCAGTGTTGCCAACCGCCTTAATGATGTTTGACATGATTGGATGTACGGTGACTCAGTCAGATACTATTACAACTTGCCACCCACCAGTAATTATGTGATTATTAGCACAACTTTCTCCAGGACCGTCGAATGCTAGAGTTCCACAACAAATTGAGTTCTCAAAACCATCCTCATCCTTGAAATGTGATCTATTTAGCAACCGGGTGAACTCCTGAGTGCCTTGCAGTGTTCATGTCTTTTCATCTTGTATTGCAATTAGGTGTTTCTACAGAGATAACGTAGCTAACAAACACTGAAAAACAGCATTACAAAAGATGAGCCCACCTTCATATTGAGCGCTGTTTATTTTTCTGTTGCGTTTCATGATTATTGAAGTCATTGCAGTATCAAAAATCACTGTATCTCACATTTTCGACGGAATTGACAAAAAAAGAAAAACAGCAGCCAAATCAATATAATGCAGCGATACTTTCCACTCATTCGGGTCTACTTTTGCCTCGCTGACCGCTGCCCTGTGCTTGGGAATTGTCCGGTTGCTGGTTTGAGTTCACAATGACTTGACACTCTTCGCGCCTCTTGGCAGATCCCCTTTCTCAGTACGATCACACCAAAGAATGTGAAGTCCAGCAAAGACAATATCACACCCAAGAAATACACAAGTACCGGCAGTGGGCAGGTCGAGCAAGGTATTCGAAACACCAATTGCATAGCAAGCAGATGCATCAAAAATGATCCCTCCCAATGCAAACATGATGCCAATCAAAAAGATTGCAAGCCCCCAATCCTGTTGAAATCGAATTGATAATGCTCGAAGTAGTTTTGAAGGTAATTGTAATGGCGTACACATTTTGAGATTCATTTCGCAAGTTTCAATTGTCACGTCACATAAAATAATGTATCCAGCAGGAAGAATGGGTATTAAGTACCAAACCTCTAAGAAAATTGTTGCTTCTCCCGCCACCAAGAAATGTGTTAAAAATATGATCCCAAGAGTGTGCAGCAACATGTATGCGTAGAATAGAAATCTTGTTGAAACGTTTGTCGGCAAAAGGCGTGCAAGACTCGCAAAAGCTAAGCTGCTGGCTGAGACTCCTGTAAAAAAACAGTCCAGCGCCCACAAGAGCGGATATGACACTGGGTAGGAAGGATCAGGTGCCTCCCATAGGCAATGAATAAAAAGAGCACACAGATTCATTCCTCCAAAAGTGAGAAACGCCACGACGGTGTAAAAATTGCTGTCGTTAAGAATGGCGGTATTCCCATTGTTGTCCGCCGAATCCGATATTAGTGAAATCGCCCCGGAAAACCCAATAACAACCCCCAAAATCGCCGAAACTCCAAGATACGGCAGTCGAATTATTGTAGATTCCGTTTCATAAAAGGCTTCAGGACATCGATTGGCTGACTCCACAGGAAATAGAGTCCGCCATAGAAAGCTCCCTATTGGATTGCGTTGAGCGCGCTGAGTGAATGATGGGAAGAAGGTTAGGATCATTTGACGACTCATTTTGAAGGTCACGAGATTATACGGAAATCGCGCTGTGGCGTCATATTACATGGCACTCATCGCTGCGATGCGAGTTAAACTGCTTCATCGTTCAAATTTATAGGTCGTGATTGTTTTATATCCATCTTGATCATTCTCTAGTTAAAGTCAGTCTTTCATCCCACGCATTAGGTGGTATGTAGAGTGTATGTAAAGAAGTTTAACCAACTAAGTACCTAGGTAGCTTAGTAGCTCTGATGGAGCCAGCCCGGCTGGAGATGTCCCAAGCGTAAATGGGCGTTCAAACAGGCAAGCGGCATCATCCAACGACAATTCTATAGACCATGAGCAGTGAGACAAAGAAGACTAGCAACAGCGGAGGAGGAGGACGTGGTGGTGGCGGCGGCGGCCATGGAAAGAAAGAATCCATTCTGGAGTTGGCAAAGGTCAGAGAGCGCTCGTTGCTGCGCGCGGCACTGATGTTGACGGGAGATGCTTATTTTCTCTTTCAATTTCTTTATACAGAACTGCATGAATTGTCTGAAGTTATCTTTTTTCGCGTCAACCTTTTATAGTTTGTCGACTCTCAGGTTCGCGTCAAATGTCTTGGGGGAAGAGAACTCCGGGGAGCACTGCGTGGATACGACGAACTCGTGAATTTGGTCTTGGATGATTGCGAAGAATTTATAAGAGGTGAGATTGATCAGTGCTGTACGATTTTAGTCAAACGCATTTGATAATTTTGCGTTTGTCGAATGGTGTACTTTCCCTCCGCTTGCTCTTATGACTCGGTGTGTCCATGAATTCTTTCACACAACATAACGAAACATCAAAATATACCCAACAAACAATAATGTCCAGACAAAGACGATCCCGAAAAAATCACAAATCAATTCCGGAAACTAGGTTTGGTCGTAATTCGGGGAACACAAGTTAGTTTAGTCTCTCCAGAGGAAGGGACGGAAGAAATTGCTAACCCGTTTTTGGGCGGAGGCGAAGAAGAAGAGGAGGAGGGGAGTTAGTAGGAGAAAGAGAATGTTTGAGATTGTAAGAATGGAAGGGAAGTCAATTACAATTATCTTCATAAAAAAGAATCCTTCTTGGTCGGGATGTCATGTTTGCCGTATGAGTTTGACTCGTCTTGTCATAACGGAATGGAACTTGTCAGTTCATTCAATGAGCTGAAATTATCTTCTCTAACAAGAATTCTTCAAGATTGTATCGACCAGGTTTACTGTTGATTATATTCTTTCTTTAAGCAGCTAGAATAAAACCACTTAATTGTATACTCGCGATTTTAATGCGTTCTTGAATGAGGAAAATGTTTTATCTACACTGAGTTCTGATGCCATCTTTTTTGGGAGGGTAATCACAAAAAAATGTCACTTTTTCTCACACGAGTAAGCATGAGCCAAACATTTTCAAGTTAAACAAGAAAAATGGTTGTTCACTTTGACTGGCTCAAAAATTGGGCAGCACATTCAAGCATGTATATGTTGATTTCATAGTCAGCCATTGCATTTTGTCAAGGATTCATGAATTAATTGCCAAAATAAGACTGCTTTCCCCGGAAGCTATCTTATGGAAAATGGGTCATTCATCTTGATATGTATTTACGAATTTGAGGATTTTTTGTGTTTGCTCAGCACATGATGAAAAGCAACTGACACATAAAAATGCATGATGTTGCTAGGTGGTTCCAAAATTTTTGTCTCAGATACGACCTCTGTTAGCCTATCGGTCTGTGATACAAACCAAAAGGGGATTTTCTATCCTGCAGTCTAACAATTATTATGTGATCAATTTTATCATTCACACGGAAAACATGGAACTTCCATCTGTGATGTCATACAACATCCCTTGTTAAGTGATTCTACCCAAAATCTCACATTTTGTAACTTTAACATGCTGGTTGAGGCAAGGGGTAAATTAAACCTCATACATTTGCCTTTAAATTGCATTAGTTATTGCCCCCAAGCCCAATACTAGGTGATTAGTTCTGAGTGTAAGTAACTGGGAGGGTTGGACAGAATTGCGATTGGGTGGACACAGTAGCACCTTTTGCTGCATTCTAGTTTTCTGTGATCTACAATTTTGGCTTCCATGGTTTGTAACATTTTTCATTTGTTAGCAACATGTATGGTGTAGACCATGAAACGCTTTTGATTATCAAAGTTAAAGTTGATGTGTCCTTCCATACACAAAACATACCCTGTCATTTTCATAAGAATCATGTAAATCATTTGTCTTTTACAGGTTAATGGGGAGTAATATTCCCATAATAAAAAAGATATGACCTTGGGTGACAAAGGACAGCCAACAATAAACAATCACACACAACAAATGAATCTGTGAGTAACCCCTTCCAATATTCTAGAAGTGAAGCATCTTGTCGTGACATCTCCACCAATAGTGATTTGTAGAATGAATCTGCATACAGAAAAGTTTTGGAAAGCAAGAAACAGGGGTAGTTTAACCCAAATTGGGGTAATCCCCTAGTTATTTCAGGGACTGCTATAAGAAATGTTGAGGAATTTGGAATTTGAATTTTTCGACTTCTTTTCTCAGGTGTCAACACTAACGGCTTGAAAATGTGTTGTGTAATTTTGAGTAATAAATTTATTAATTTCTGGAAAAATCAATTTTTTCTAGAGTTGGGCACTGATTTCATTAATTTTTCCTACCAAAGACCATGACACAGTTCCACTTCCAAATGTTTATTGACAGTTCTGCCGTATGGTCTCCAGAGCCCTAACTCATCTCCCACACCTAGTGCCCTGTCTTACTTCCAAGCACCTATCAATTGTTGCATGATATTGGAGATGTATGTGTCTTTAATTAATTCTAAATTTCCCAGAAAATTAAAAACATTTGTTCTATCATACCGTCATAAAAATCCCATTATTGCAATTATTTCCCTTGCACTTGGTGTTATGCAATGGAAATTGTGGATTTTGGCTATGAGTGCTGCACGAGCACTGAGGGGGGAATTTGCACATGAGAGCAATCATCATGATCTCACTTTGCACTAAGTTAGTGAATTGAGGATTTATTTTGTGATCTAGTCTAGATTTCCACCAAGAATGTGAAAATTTGTAAAACTTTTGACTCTGGGTCTTGACCTGTCATCCATACTTGTCATCTGATGCTACTAGTGATAATTTTTTTCCTTACTGGCTCTTGGAAAATTATGTGCTGTTTATGTGGACTTTGTAAAAGTTTGTCCTCTAAATTGCCTTAATTTTTAGTCACATAAAGGTTGCATAAACTGTGGTATCTGCAAATTGAGCCCAATTTTCTCCAATATGGAAACAGTGCCAATGTTTCTCAACATTCCAGCAAGTTTTCATTGTTTGGAAGGTTCTATTGCAAGCAAAAAGGCTTGAATATCACTGCTGCAACTTTTCCAGATTGTCTGAGTCATGTCCCAATGGCATCTTGCAAGTGCAGACTCTCCTTGTTGCACCTGAAGCTAGTGTTGCTGCTTGTTGTCATTGGTTCAATTGATTATTACAAATAGCTTTGTGAGAAGAGGAATCTTCTTGCCAAGACAGTCCTTGGTGCAACATTAATTCAACAGAGCTAATTTTTATCATTGCTTCTGACAGGTATAACTGGAGAGGTTATTGCTCTTGTTGACTATTTTGTACTCCAGTAGTGATCTGTAACTATATAGGACAAGTTGGTTGAGCTCCAAAGGTAGGCCATGATTGATGAGTCCTTACAAGGCCTCGAAAAATTTCAAAATGTAAATACTTCATATCTGTATCTAATTTTACATATTTATAGTCTAGCTTCAAATATTCTATGTCCAAGGCATTATTGTCTATGTCTGGTTATCAAAGAAATTGCAGCTAGCATCTGATATCCCATGTTTGCATGTGGGTTTTCTCATATTTTGTATGATATTATGAATTGACCTTAGATCCTCCCTAATTTTCATGACTGCCTTTTTGTCAAGTCTGTTATCATGTCAACATATCTTTGCTTTACAATTACAAGATGCAACATGAAATAATGTCAGATACATAACAAAATTATGATGTAGTGTTTTCTCGTGATCAATCTTGAAGTGTCTTTCAACATATAATACCATGTTAAAAATCAACTCCACATTGCAGCTGCCATTGTTGCTAGGCTTCTTTGAATTTGGAGATAAGTTGCTTGTTTATCTTTGACCAGTCAGGTACCACGCCAAAGTAGCCATGCACTGCTTTACACAATTTTTTTGGCACTACACCCCCAAAAATTGTTTTGTGTTCCAACAATTATCTAGCAATGAAACAGGGGCTAAAGTTTGCATTGGTTGATGTCAAGTATGCCACTGCACTGCATTCTCAGAGTGGTTCATCCTTGAGGCAAAAGGATCAGTGTTTGTACTTGATAATCAGTCATTTGTTCAACCATTTGATGATCCCATGAAGTTGTGTTTTTGATGTTGATTGATTACATTATTCATCAAAAAGTACATACATGCCAAGCAAAAGAGAATTGTCAAGCATCAACTGGAATCCAATGTTGATTGTTGAATAATGGGTAACAAGAAGCCATGCTTGATCTTCTATACTTCCATTTGATTGTTGTGAAATAACTGACATCACCACCTATTCCTGTACTACCTTATCCACTGCTCAACCTTGGTATCAGATGCCCTATCCCCATGGTGCTCCTGTACTTGTGATTCATCAATCGTCATCATTATGCTCTTATATACAGGCTGGCTGGGTGGGTAAGCCATGTGGCAGACTTAGTGTGGGTTGAAGAACATAAGATACACCCCCAAATATTTAGGACCTCCCATAAATCAAGCTTAGGATAGTGGGTTTGTGCAGCCAGGCTGTTATCCTAAACTTGATTTAGGTTAAGGTATTAGTTAGGGGAACTTATGGTATCATTCCACAGGATATAATACCTTGTATCACTTCAATATCAATCTGCAAAAAATGTGGTGTGAATTGTATTAGTTGGAGTAGATGAGTTTGCTGAAAACAAAATACTTTTTGGCTAGAAGCCTAGATATAAGTGTGCTTCAAAATGATTAAATACTAAATCACGGCCCACTCCAAAGAGTGTTTCAATTTCGCCTATACTCATTGCATGCCTTGGTTCAAAATTCTGGTTTGTTTTGGTCCCCACCCAGAAAAAAATCAAAGTTGCAGGAACCATTGAAACTTTGACCAAAGTTTCAAAAATCTCAATGAAAACTCACATGTTGCATCTTTGTGTCACAGTAATGACTATGAATGAGGAGGAGTCTATATTTGGGTCATAACAAATTGAAATTTTTATTGCAATTCTAGGTAAGATCAAAATTTCAATAGTTTTGATGGAATACAGTATAAGTCATGCCTAAGTCTTTCAGGCTGTAGTAAAATATGAATTTTATTATTACAATTATAAGGGTCTACAGGAATGGAAGACACATCAACCCCAAACTATAACAAGCTTGTAACTATTCACCAACAAATCTAGACATTCTCATCCACCTCACTTTCAATCTCACCTTCCTCATACACAGCTACCCTTTCATCAAAATGAGACTTGCAATACTCCACTATCTGCCGTAGAAATGTTCCCTGAATCACCATGTGTCCCATAGTGTCTCATCTTGTTCATAATGAGGTTTGCTTACATCTTAGCTTCATAATACACCAACCCCCATACACACATCTCCTCTGAAGCCTTTCTTTGCACATGGTTTGGATGTATTCAAATTCAGCAGCTACTGTTGCCGTCTCCAACAGCTCTGGATCATAGAATTTGTGACCATGATAGTTCTCAGCCATTCGTACCATGAGCCTCTCACTGCCATCCTTCTCAATAGGGGATATTTACCCATCTTCAATCCAAGCTTGAAAGATTTGGTTCTTCTTCCTCTTGCAAAGTACCTTTACACCCAACTTCTCTTGCTTACATGTAGCAAATTCATCCTCTGATCAAATGGCACATGCCTTATCTGCTTTCTCCCTTCAATGCTCTCCAGTTCTTCCGGAATATGTTATGGATATGGTACAATTCTTCTCGACTTTTTTGTAACTCAACCTTGCTTACCCACACGACACCATACTTTGATATGACTTCCAGTTTCTCTCTGTAGTTCCAATACCACAAAAATTTTGAGGTTGTCCTACAGACTACCTTCCTCAAAACTTGGTGTAAGGAAGGCTGTACTTTTGTGCCCCATGTATGATTTGTTGCTCTGTTTTGTAGCCCAGATATGTTTCTTGGAAAACATATAATGTTGAAAGTCACACTATTTATTCCAAAAAAGTATCCATATTTCTCACTGTTTGCTCAAGTCTTGCATCCTCATTGAAGCACTTGTCTTCCTCAAGAAGCATCTTCAAAATGATCCTCTCACTTGCTGAGAGGCCGTAACCATGTTCAAATGTATTTTTGTTGCCCTGGATGTGTTTCATGACTCAGGGACCATTGAAAAAATAGGCATTGCAAACATAGTCATAGAAAAGATTGGGAAAATTCTTTTGCAAATGATTATTACTTTCCTCATGTTTGAGGTCAAAATTCACTCGGCTCAAAACAGAGGTAGAAAATAAAACAATCGATGTCAAGACTGATCAAGACACTAAGCGCAAGACTGAAACAAGACTGTCCGTCAACCGACCGGAATTCAATAAGATTATAATTTAGATTTAGATTGGTTGTTAATGAATTGTACTAGCACTGGTTTAGAGCTAATCAACTGTGAAGATCAAGGACTTCCAACAGGATCTTCTTGTTCCTGACGCTACAGCTCCTGCCAACCTTGTTTATGAAGCCGCAGATGTTGCAACCAAATGTTGTCTGTTATAAATGATCCTAATTTGATCAATTTTGACACACTCCCTGACTTTGATTTGATTTGGGATTCTCCTATGGTGATCAAAGGGCAAGATGACATCACCAAGAAACAGTTCTGGAAATGCCATTATTGTGACAATTTTTGGAACAATCAGAATCATACCAAGGCTATATATCACATTGACAAGATTAAGGGTCATGGCATTGCACCTTGCAGGGCCAAAATCCCTAATGAATTCTTGATGAGGTATATAAATCTTGTACATGGCAATAAAGAGTGGAATCACAGCAAGGCCACTGCTGATTGACCTAAGCTGTTATGTTGACAGATTTGGTAGAAAAGGAATAATCGTAGATACAGAAGTAGAAATGAATTCCTGATGATTGGAAATTAATTTTAATGAGCTATTTTTACTAATTCAAAATGAG
>JALLPC010001121.1:0-10336 GCA_036940045.1 Stephanocyclus meneghinianus | reverse complement strand
TGGAAGCGGAGCCCCCCCCCCTGATGATCCCGGGGGCGGGGAGGCTCTGCAGGGACCATAGGCCCAAACGGGACACCATCCTCTCAGGGCACTGGAGGATGCCGTATTAAGTTAAGTGCCCAGGAACCTCCAGTGGACTCAGGAAATGCGATCCACTGCGAGCAACGGACTAGCATACCACACGTCGCTACACTGACTCAACCTGCCTTCACAAACAGCACCGTCAGTGGTTTCGACTCCGGGGAACAGAGACCACCAACATCCCACATTGACTCACAAGCAAGACCTAATTGCAAACAATACAGGGCTTGTGCAATCAACTCCAGGGAACAGGGAAAATATTACACCAAAACACACAACTCAACAACATCAATACTGACACAACGTAGACAAAAGTCATTCCCACGCCGTCACCAACGGAGGCAGTCTCGCCAAGACAGATGGCATGGATACTTACTTCACAAAGACAGTCTACTAAAATATAGGCGCTTCCATCAAGGATACAACAAATTCAAGGACTCACTAACACCCAACCATACTGCCCTCACGCATGCCACATCGTCCTACTGCAACGACCCCGACAACCAGAATTATTATGAACCCCGCCATGGTCAATTCACTACTCTCCAACTAGACCTGGCCGGGGACAGAGAATTCCGCGAGATGAGGAGAACCATAGAACTACTCAAACATGGAGGCACGGGCCATATCTCCGAGAACAAACCTAACGGCTGGATACGCGTAATGTTTGAGAATTGGAACAGCCTCGGCATAGGCACACAGAGCTGGAAAATTGATCGTCTCAACTACCTTATCAAACACCTCAAAATTGATATCCTAGCCGGTTGTGAAAGCCAATGCGACTGGACCATGGTAGACAAAGACAATCAACTAAATGCGCTCCTAGCCCCCGGAACAGCAACCAAAGTGGTGACAGCACACAACAAAACAGAACGCATGCAAAGACATCAAGCAGGAGGCACCGCCATTGCGGGCATAGGACGAATCTGCGACAACATCACCGACACTGGCTCAGATCACACAGGCTTAGGAAGGTGGTCATGGATACGACTAGGGCGCGGAAACACCTCCACAAGGATCATTTCGGCCTATCTCCCACACAAACCTGGACGCCACTCCCGGGGCCGTACGGTATGGGAACAACACTCACGCTATTTCGAAGCCAGAGGAGATCCACGATACCCCTCCACAATATTCATAGAACATCTCCTGAACCTACTTAGCCAGTGGATAGCACAAGGCGATCACATCCTGCTAGCGATAGACGCCAACCAGGATATCTATAAGGGGAGACTGGCCCTGAGACTAAAAGAACCGCCATTCAATATGTCCTGCATGCTAGAAGAAGCAACAGGTCAGAAAGTACCCAATTCACACTTCAGCGGCAACAGACAAATCTCCACAATTTTTGGGAGTTGCGGCATTGTCACAGGACAAGGGGTCTGCTTTCCCCACTGGTTTGGCATCGGAGACCACCGAGTAATGGTCCTGGAAATCTCGGCTAAAGCAGCATTCAATGGCACAAATCCCACGATCGTCACACCCAAAGCGCGCACTCTCAACAGCAAAATTCCACGCCTCCGCCGACAATACTGCAACACACTATCCAGACTCACCCAACATCACAGAATGCAACGCAAATTTGACGTTCTCACACATTTGGGACCAATCCTCACAACAGAACAGTTTCAATACCTACACAACAAACACGACAACGAACTGGGAACCCTAATGCGAAGCGCCGAGAAACAATGCACCAAACGCTACACAGCTTCACTTGAATTCAGTCCAACGGTAGGACAATGGCTAAAAAAGCGTGCAGTCCTCAAATGGATCTTGCGCTGGCATGACGGCAAAGTGCCAGATCCTCGCAACTTACTTCGAACGGCTAAACGGCAACACATAGAAAACCCACTAGAGTTATCCCGCTTTGAGGTCGAAAGCAGACTGGTTGCTTGCATGCAGGAAATTTACAACAACCGTCGCCACGCCCCCTCCTTACGAAAAAGACATCTCCAGTGGTGCTTAACACTGGCACGAGGTAGATCAGATGACACAGCAACAAAAGAAATACAGGAGATCATAAAGAGTGAAGCCAGACGACGGCAACAAAGAAGAATCAATGCACAAATAAAGCAACTAGCAGGACGATCTATCGTGAACGTAACGGTCACAACTCCCACCGGTGATAGAACATATGACTCCAAGGACCAAGTCGAACGACACACTGCACATCACCTCAGGCAACGATTCTCACTAGGCCAACGAGCCCCTCTACATCACGACACACTACACCAAGACTTTGGAGACCTGGCAGACACAGCGGCGACACACCAACTCTTTAATGGGACCTACGAATTCCCAAAGAACTGTGACATAGCCACAGTGCAGTACCTACAAGAAGCCGCCCGTATCAAATCTGAACTACAGGCACTACCTACGATACAACAAGCAGTCACCACATATGAATTTATCAAATTTTGGGCCACCGCTAAGGAATCAACTTCCTCCTCCAAGAGTGGCAGACACTTTGGCCACTATAAAGCGGTAACAGATCATCCTGACCTAGTCACGCTACACGTGACCAACATCAACCTAGCGGCCATGCGGGGCGAACCACTCAAAAGATGGTGCGAGGGCGTGAACGTCCTATTGGAAAAGATAGCTGGAAACTCACACATTGACAAACTCCGTGCAATCTGCCTCCTGGAGGCGGATTTCAACTGGTGGTTAAAAGTCATCTTTGCTCGCAGAATGATGTCTCATATGATGTTGACAGGCATACTCCCCCCTGAACAAGGAGCAACAAAAGGGAAAACACCCCTGGACACATCTCTCCTGAAACAACTCTTCTACGACCAGGCAAACATACTACACGAAGACTGTTCCTCATCCAGCACGGACGCCGAATACTGTTACGATGCAGTAAACCACGCCGCATGCAGTATCGCAATGCAAGCAGTGGGAGTACCCATTAACATGGTTCGATGCTACCTTACATCGGTACAAACCATGCAATACTTCCTCCAGACAGGATTTGGTCTCTCAGACCTCAGCTATGGTGGTACCGCGGACTCCATATGCATGGGCCTCACCCAGGGCTCAGGCGCCTCACCAGGAGCCTGGTCAGCAACGAGTACAGTTATTGTGGGAGCATATAAGCGACAGGGCTATGGCGCCACCCTGCACTCTGGATGGTCAGGAAAGGAGATCCACCTTGCTGCACTCCTCTACGTCGATGACACCGATCTCCTACATTCACCTCCCTTGCCTGGACTTCCCCTTACCAACCTTGTACAGTGGACCCAGACTGCAACAACCTGCTGGGCAAACCTCTTACGAGCCTCAGGGGGAAACCTCAAACCCACCAAATGTTACTGGTACTTAATGTCGTATAAATTCATCAACGGAATTCCTATGCTCCGGACAAAAGAGGACCTCTCTCAATATATACTAAGCATCCCCCAACCTGACAACAGCCAAACACCTATTGAACTATTAGGCCCCTCGTGCCCCTCGAAAGTCTTAGGAGTCTGGTCAACCCCTGCTGGAGATAGCTCCAGAATGCTTGAATACATGGCGGAAAAAGGAACAAAATGGGCAACACGTGTACAATCTAGCACTCTCCACCCACGGGAAGTATGGTATAGCCTCACAACACAGGCTCTTCCAGCGGTCCGCTATGGACTCATAACACTTATGGCATCAAAGCAGGATATTGACAACCATCTACCAAAATGGTACTTCAAATGCCTTCCTCATCTTGGTGTACACAGAAGCATCACACTACAATGGAGAACACTTCCACGCCGCTTCCAAGGGCTAGGCCTGCCAGTCTTTTCACTGGAAAAGCTTGCAGACTGCCTCCGTTTACTCCAACAACACTGGGGCACAGAGGGCACCCTTGGCAAGGCCCTAAAATGCTCCTTCGAACTAGTTCAATTGGAAACTGGACTAGCGGGCAACTTCCTGACCAGGAACTACACGCGCCTACACTCCCTAGCCTCACACAGCTGGCTAAAACTCCTCTGGGAACTTGTCCACCACTACCGTGTCAAAATAGTGTTCCCCGAAGACGTCTCCGTCCCACCCCTCAGAGAACGAGACAAAGTCTTAATGGAAGAGATCATAAACATACTGCCCCCCTCACAGTGGGTCTCCTTCAACAGAGTTCGCAAGTTCCACAAAGTATACTTCATCTCCCAACTTACACTCTGCGACGGAAAAACTATCCACCCTACACTCCTCACAACAAACAGCACAACACACAGTACAATGCGATTCCCACGAGAGGCTCCCACTGCCAAAGACTTCAATCTATGGGTCTGCACGTTGAGACACATCACCTCACCCTCTTTTACACTAGCGAACCCCCTTGGCCATTTCTTGAGACCACCCTACACTCTCACCTACTGGACAACCAATCCAAATGGTTCAAACTTAGTACTCACATCACAACACGGCAATACCATCTACTTACCATCTAAGACCACGGCACCGACCCGGAGATCAATGCTGTACAAGAAATCCGACCTCACCACAAGCTCACCGGGCACGACACTACTAGCCTCAGCCCTACCACGTGGAAATGATCTATACCACTTACACTCCACAGCAAGACTGTTACACCACCACATCAAAAAGGAATCTACTCTCCTACAGGCACTTCAAGCGCAACACATAGCACATCTGTTCCATCACATTAACATAGACGACGACGGAGAGTGGATAGTACAAGCCGCCAGCACCAAATCCCTGATCATCGTCCATGATGGCTCCTACATGCCACACCTTGATGACTGTATATGCTCAGCTGCTGTAGTCATCCTGTGCACCGAGACAATGAAAATGGGCACAATACACCTGTGTGAGAGGACGAATCACAAAACAGCATCTAACTACAGAGGAGAAATTCTAGGAGGAATCATAACCAGCCACATTCTCCAAACAATTGACAGTCTCAATACCTCTACGGACAGCGCTGTTACCTGCTATTGCGACAACCTAGGCGTAATCCACCACGCAAACAACCATTCAATCAATCTACCAGAATACCAGACACAAATGGATGCACTTCTTAGCTTTCGTCGCCAACTCAACCTAGTCAAAATGCAATGGGCCTATAAACATGTGCAAAGCCATCAAGACGACACTCACTCTATCAACGAACTCACCATCCCCCAGCGCTTGAATGTTCTTGCTGATGCGATAGCAAAACAAGCCCTGAAGACGGCCCACCAAAAACAACAATACAGCAGACCGGAATACCCTGGAGAAACCATCCGACTGTTCGTAGATGGACAAAAGATCACCTCGTCCATAAAATCTGCGCTTTACACGTCCTGGGGTAATCAAACCGCTCGAATCTTCCTGGACAAACAAAAGATAGTCCCGGTACGCCATTTCCATCTTGTCGACTGGGACAACATCGAACGAACCATGACCAACCTTCCAAAAATGCTCCAGGTGTGGATAACAAAACATGTATCAGGTTTTTGTGGCACCAACAAACATTTGTCACGGTTAGACATCTCACACAGTACCCGCTGTAAATGCTGTGGCGCCCAGGTCGAGACAACACAACACATAACACGCTGCCCCAACCCAGGACGCGTTAGGATGTTTGAAGAAACGGTATCAGATCTAGCACAATGGATGAGGACACAGAATGGCCACCCCCAACTCACCCAGGCTGTACAAATCTACTTAAACAACAGAGGACGCATACGCATGTCACACATCTGCGCAGGCTGGCCAGAATTCTCCAAATTCAGCCGAGACCACGACATCCTTGGATGGGAAAGTTTCATCATGGGCAGGATTAGCACCTCGTTCTTTACCATACAACGTACACACCTTACTCATTCAGGATCCCGCCTATCGATTACATCATGGGCATCCCAATTCACACACAAACTCCTAAACATCCCTCACAAGCAGTGGTTGTACCGGAATGCCCGAATCCATATTCGCCTTGTGGAAGGTTTGACCACAGCTGAACACAACACCATCCGAGATAAAGTAGTTGCACTCTTATTTACCGACCCTGATGACCTCCTCCCTCATCACCAACCTCTCCTCACAAACCAGGACTTTGAACGTCTCGGACAAGGATCCACTCTTGACAGACAGCACTGGATCGCACAGATGACCTCAGCTGTAGCAGCTGCCAACATCACACGAAATAAACGACAAAGAGAAGTTACCGAGCTTAGCTATAGTAATAAAAGAAACCGACTTTTGTAAATCCCACACAAGTTAGTCCGCCCTAGGACTGACCTCGCCGGCAACGGTATGAAGAAGTACTCTGAAGCTTCTGTATGGCACACAAGCCATTGCTCTGCTCTCTGCGGAAAAGAAAGACTTTTGTCCGTGTCAAAATGTTAGATAATAGGACACGATTAATTATAATAAACAATGTTGTTGTTGTTGTTAGAAGGCTCAACTTGCAGAATATTCCACTTGGGACCCTGACTCACAGACCGCTACTTCTCAGTTTGCCTCTCGCACATCAACATATATTGAAGATAATGCTAGGTATGTCCTGGTTGCACTTACATCACAGCAAAAACGCCAGAAAATGTCAAAGTCAGTTCTAGACATGAGCACCACAGTTCGTGCAAGGTTACTCAACAATTTTGGCAATCATGCAAACAAAACACTCGTGGATACTGAAAGTCATATAAGTGGAGTTTCGCCCCATACAGGGGAAGGTGATATATCATGTGACTCCACAATCAATTCCACCAATACAGCCAATAAGGTGATGAATACAAAGACATTACCCTCCAACTAGCAGCCTCAAAAGCCGCACAAGCAACTCAAGAGACACTACTCCAACAGGCCCATGCCACACAGAATGACCAGGAAGCCACCATACATATGTTATGTCAACAAATGGAGACACTACAACAAATTACAAATAACATTGAGATTCAGGCTCATAAGGGTGGCCCCACCTTAGTGGAAGCAGAGCCTTCCCCATAGATCCTGGGGGTGGCAAGGCTCAGCAGGGGCTGTAGTCCTTTGGCGGCACCCATTGTCTTTGAGCACTGGAAGATGGAGTAAAAAGTCAAGTGCCCAAGAACCTTCAATCTTCTCAAGTAGCATGGAAGACCCATAGCAACATGAGAACCTACCAGCAAGTAGTGGTCTCAATCCAAGTAGGGATGGGAAGGAGAGACTATGCTTAGGAATCATGGGGGGACATGGTCGAGAGGATGGCAGGAACACACAAACACAACAAGTCTCCACACAACTAGACAAATGCAGCATATGCCAGGCACAGAATCACAGACAAACAAAAAAGAAGAGCAAACATCATGCCAGACAGGACAAATGACATCATCAGAATGTACAATCTAACCTACAAAACAAATACAGATCCTTTCAGAAAGGCGCATCCAAGTTTAAAAAACACATAGCCCCTAGCCATGAAGACTTATCACGGCCACAGCAATACAGTTCAACCACACCTGACACTTCACATTATCATGAACCTAATGGGAACACCCTTACAAGCAGCAGGTTAACCCTGGCTCAGGACCTGGAAAGCAGGGAGATGATTATGATGTTGGCACTACTTGACGACAGAGGTGTAGGCTACATGCCTGAAAAGAAAAACCACTGCTGGGTCTGAATAATGTTTGAAAACTGGAATAGTCTTGGGGGATGGATCCAAAGCTGGAAATTTGACAGACTGAACTACCTCATAAAGCGCCTTAACATAGATGTGGTTGCAGAAAGTGAAAGTCAGAAAGACTGGTACAATGACAACCAATTTCAAAGTCTACTTGCTCCAGGAAGTACCAAGAAGGGCATCACATCACACAGCATCACTTAACGGATTGAAAGAGGTCAGATGGGTGGGACAGCTATTGCAGGAACTGGACGTATATTTGGCGTAATCATGACAGTGGGATCAGATGATACAGGCCTGGGAAGATGGTCATGGATCATGCTCAGTGGCGGCAACACCACTACATGCATTATCAGCTCATATCTCCCAAGGAAACCCAATCAAAACTCTAAAGGGTGCACAGTCTAGGAGCAACACTTGAGATACTTTGAGGCAAAAGGAGACATGAAGTACCCATCAACCATCTTCATAGTTAACTTACTTAAACTTATTCTAAGATGGAATACAGCCGGTGAATACATCACCCTAGCCATGGATGCTAATCAAGACAATACTCCGGGAAGCTTTCACAGGAACTGAGCAAAGAGTCCTACAACATGATATGCTTCATGCAACATGCAATGGGCAAGAAAGTGCCAAGCTCACACTTCAGTGGAACAGGTAAAATATCAACAATATTGGCAGCCCCAGGGTAGTGACTGGTAACGGTATGTGTTACCCCCACTGGTATGGAGTTGGGGACCACAGGGTCATGGCGCTTAAAATTGCAGCATACAATGCCTTTGAAGGAGCTTTTTTGACTATTTCCACACCAACAGCCCAAATCTTCAGTTGCAAAACAAATAGACACAAGGAGAGGTATTGCAAAAGATTACGCCATCTGATTGATGAACACCCCATGAACAAATGCCTCAGTGCAATCCACTTATTAAAAGATGAACAATATGCCATAACTCATAACCAATGAGTCACAGAGCTGTGCAACTATATGAGAAGCACCAAAAAGGGATGTGCACATTAGAGATGGAACCATCAATTACAGCCCCATAGTGGGCCAATGGCTATGGAAAAGATCTTCTGAAGTGGATTCTAAGATGGCACAATGGCAAAGTACCAGACATCCACAACTTACCACAAGCAGCAAAAAGAATGCATATAGACAACTCTGTTGAATTAGGAAAGCAAGAAATTCAGGCAAGACTGGTCACATGCATTAATGAAATATATAATCTACGACGAACAGCTCCAGCTCTCCGCACAAAATACCTCAAATGGCACTTGTTGCTAGCTTGGGAACAACAAGAGGAAACAGCACAGCAAGAGATCACACGAATCATGAAAAATGAAGCCAAGAAACGGTGATAGCACACCATAAACAGAGCCATTAAAGATCCTAAAGGACGAGCCATAGTGAGAGTTGACATAAACACACAAACAGGCCTATGGTCATTAAACACCAAAGAGGAAGTGGAACACCATGTGCAGCAGAATCTCCAACAAAGCTTCTCTCTGGACAAGCAAGCTCCCTTAAACTATGGGCAATTCTTCCGTGACTTTGGACCTCCAGGAGACACAGAAGCAACCAATCAATTGTATAAGGGAGAATACAACTTTCCACCAAATAACGACACCTATACCAAAGAATACCTATGTGAAGCAGCCCAAATCCGACAAGAGATAGAAACCCTCCCACAAAACACCAATGAGGTCACCACTCAAGAGTTCACCTCATTTTTGAGCACTGCCAAGGAACAAATATCCTCCTCAAAATGCGACAGACATTTTGGACATTATAAAGCAATGTGCATGGACCCAGTCCTAACCCAGTTACAAGTAGATAGCATCAACATGGCAACTAACAGAGGATCACCCCTACCATGCTGGGGACAAGGAGTTAAGGTACTATTGAAAAAGTTGTAGGAACAGCTAGGATAGAGAAGCTTCATGCCATCTGCCTACTCTAAGCTGACTTCAACTGGTGGCTTAAGGTAATTTTCGCCCACTGCATGATGAAGCAGATGACACAAAGTGGAGCAATCCCACTGGAACAAGGTGCCGTGAAAAGCAAAACCACCACACAACACTACTAAAACAATTGTTCTTCGATCAAGCCAACACATAACAAAAGATTGTGCTCTCTCTAGCACAGATGCAGAAAGCTGTTACAGCTCAGCTAACCATGCAGCAGGAAGCATCACTTTACATGCAAAAAGATAAGTCTCTTATCGGTACTGACCCAATGGATTTACTTGCACAACATGGAAAACTACTACAAATAGATTATGAGACACTTGGGGAAGGTCCATCAGCAGCAGACAGTACTGAATAGCCCAAAAAGAATCAGCTCTTAGTGGCTTTGAACATCAACAGAATTGTACTCATGCAGATAATAATGGAATGAGACAACATAGAATATAATGGTGGGTTGCAACAAAGCCCCCACAATTAATCCACCAATAGACCAATAATGCCAAGAGTGGGTATGAAGGAATGAACAGCTTGAATCCCATATGGTGGCAAATGTTATTGCTCTTCTACTTGTGGAAAAGAAAACTTATGTCAAGGCCATCATTTCTTTATGTCTAGTTAAAGTTTAACAACAATTTACTAATTAAAATTGTTGTTGTCGTTATTGTTATTGTTGTTGATGTTGTTGTTGATGTTGTTGTTGTTGTT
>JALLPC010001120.1:0-10342 GCA_036940045.1 Stephanocyclus meneghinianus | reverse complement strand
CTCAACATCTTGTGCATCAAGTTAGACTCAGTCCACACCTTTGCTGTTGCTCGTGGTAAAGTGCATGAGGCTGTGCTAGATGACAGCAGGAGTCTTCCGACTCTGAAAATAGCCAGATGAGCCAGAACCAAGGCTAATGATTGTTGAAGACGTTGTATTAGTAATTGTGCTATATCTCATCATTGCTAGAAGTTGTACTATAAAAATAGATGATTTGTTTGATTTACAAAATTTAAGACTACCAGCATTTTTCCCACATTTTCAATTTGCATTGCACCAGCCTATTTCTAGGCCTTTACACTATATAGTACCATGAGAACACATATAGCAGCTAATTTTGGCCCCTATAGTGTATGTTATGTTACTAACTTTAACTAGAATGCCATGGTCCTTTACTGCCATCGCCATTGGTGCCACTCTCGGGTATCACTTAAGTGTTCCCAATGAAACGAGTCACTCCTGACATCATTGCCGTTTGCGCATCTATGCGAAAGTTCCTGTGGCTAAGATTGTGGAGTCTGTTACAGCAGTCATTGAAAGAACAGAGCATATTTAACGCACAAGTAAATATCAGTATTGAAGAGAGATTTCCTTTTCGATCTTTGCTAAGATAAACATTACTTCTATTGCATGATATAACGTATCTACCACCTGTTTCCTTTGGAAGTGGACCTTGAAGGAGCGAATCGACGTCCGCGTCCTCCTCCCCCTCGACCACCTCGGCCTGATCCACCTCTTCCACCACCAGTACCCCAGCCACCCCCGCCGCCAGATCGGAATCCCCGAGATTGAGATGCACCACTAAACATGCTACTTCTATTTTGGAAGCGATTGTCTTGTGTTCCTCCACCTCTCCAGTTGTCGCCGTCCTTGTAACCGTAGTTTCCAGTTTTGGAATCAAGGAGGCGTTCATTTGCGTCCACGAGGCTGGCAGCTTTCTCTGCCAATTGCAAAGCCAGAATTTGAAGGGCACTGGGTTCAACTTTCCTCATGACGATAGTCTCCGTTGGTTGATCCCAACTTGCAACTAAGTCTCGGTTGATCATCATTTTAGAGACGACAGAGTGGACTTCATTCTTACCCATGTCAAACATTTCGCACAACTGGGTGAGAGAGAGTGAATCATACTGTGAAGAAAATGCGAGCAAGTATGTCCGCAGTCCTGTCTGTTTGACCTTTTCAGAAAGCATGACCTTGATGTCTTCCGCAGAATTCTTACCAGCAACAAGGTTCCACACCTCCAACGAACAGAGAAGATCATTGCACTTCTTCCAATCTCCCTTCATTAATGCCTTAGTGGCAGTCATCACGAAGTCTCTCGTTTGTTCAGGAGGACCTGTGAAAACCTGACGGTCATACATATCATGATATTTTCTGAACGTGCGAGAAATCACTCGGGCTCGCCGAGAGTTGGAATTTTCATCGACACCGGCAGCAGCCATGTTTGGAACCTCAAGAAACATGGCACTTATGAGATGCGCCGCTTCTAATAAATCCAAGTTAATGTGCTGATGGTATGGTATTTGACGTCGCTTCTCGGCTTTTACTTGATCCATGCTCTTGTCATTGAATCGCCCAGTAGCGATACCCTGAGCCAGAAGCTCTCTAACTCTGCCAGAGCATATGTCGGACAGGCATTGGTGAGCGTCCCAAATCTTGCCCAAACGGAACGCAGCAAGACCAATGGTAACCATCATACGGTTGAACAGAATCATAGTGGAAATGTCTCCAGTTACTGGGATTGTTTCTTGAAGATGACTCATCAACAACAAATCCCTGGCTTCCAGAAATCTATCATGAAGAGCATGATGATAAATTTGGCACAGCATAGCCCTAGTCTTTTGCTTGTCTGAACCATTCTGGTAGATGTAGATGCATAGGTCTGATATTTGCTTTGCCATGTCTACCTTCTCAGTATCAGCATCTGGCGTATGATCCGCAGCTGGATCTGCCTGCCTGACCGCAGCATCAATCTGCAGAGAAAGCGAGTCATGGCGGTAGTACAAATGCTCGACCTTCAACTCAGCTAACATGGCAGCATCAGACCTTTCGTCCACTCGTTCATAATAACGCTGGAAGGTGGTTAGTAGCTCAACAAGTTTGGTTTCGTCGCGTAGTCTCATAACATAGTCAATGGAATGAGGAGATATTCTTTGTAGAGACTTGTTATATTCTTCATCCAGGCGAGACAAAAACAGAGACAGCGAGCCAGGGACACGGACGGTTTTACGTTCTTCGGGCGACATTTTTGCCTCCTTCTCTATCCGGAGACGTTCTGCGCGCTCATCTTCAGTCTCAACCTCCCCCTAAAAAGTAATCAAAGTATGTATTGAGATTGTGGTAACACCAATAGTGGGATGTAACGAAATAAAGACATGCACATACAGTGTGAGGGTTGATGAGTTTCTGTTCAGTAGACAAAGCAGTGATTGCACCTTCCCCAAACCCAGTTGCACTTTTCATCTTTCCTCCATTTTTTCCCATAGCAGCACTAATCATTAAATCATTGGCAAGATCTTCATCCTCTCCAGTCAGGGATCCAATTTTCCACCCCGCCTTCTCATCATCAAGGATAGATCCAATCCTGCTCAAGTAGCTCGCGCAAGATCTCCACGATGAGGTTTCCATGTAATCATCAATTGTCCGTTGCAAATCAAATTGTGCAGTGATGACGTGCATCAACACAGGGATTTCTACCCGAGGTCCGAACCTGACAGACAGTTTAGACAGTGACTCTAACTGCTTCAACAAGGCTTGGTTGTCCGTTCCCTTCCTGCCTCTGCTGGAAACAATCTCGAGCGTCTTCTTCTGAATCAAACTGGGTGTCAAGTTAGTATCTTCGGCATCCACGCTTCTAGAAATCTTCGCCGCCTCCTCAGCAGCAGCTTTTGCACGAGCTGCCTCTTCCTTGGCTTTCTTGCGTTCCTCAGCTCGTGCAGCTTTGTCCTTTTCCACCTTCTCTTTCACAACGGTAGTTCGTTTGAGCCAACGCGCACGACCTTTGAGTTCTCCAACTCCTCCAGCTTCCGAGTCGCTGTCAGACGACGAGGAGGAGGAGGATTGATCCCAGTTGGAAGAATCCTCGTCCGAACCAGAGTCATTTGATTCTTCATCCTATCAAATAAGAAGCATTCAAATGAAGAATGCGGTGAGATTAGCCGTGATTGCATGAGCAAAGCAAGGCAGCTCTTTTTTTTATGTGAAGTCACTCAGGGTCCCTTCAAAGGGAAACGATTGTCTCATGCGCCAAGATTTACACACCACACCGCTTTGTCAGCGATGCATCAAGGAAAGCTCATCAAGGTGCAAGTCGGAAACGAGGAAATCCAATGGATTTACATTCATTGTGGCTGCGACTCTACTTTCGTGACAAGAATTACTCACCGAGTCAGACTCATCATCACTCTCTGCCTTCTTCTTTCCACTGGAGCTGCTACTGCTACTAGTACTGCTCGAACTAGAGCTACTGCTGCTTGAAGAACTGCTCTCGTCGTCCTCTTCGTCTTCCTCTTCTTCGCTCTCACCACTTTCACTGACCACAGGATTCTTCCTATATTCCTCCATAATACCTTTGAACGGGTCGTTAAATTTCTTCAAAGTCAACTTCATTCTGTTTAAGGCCCTCCCCGAGGCAGGCTTCAATTTCTTGAAGCTGGCCTTATCAGCCAAACACTTTTGAACATGATCTTCACAATCCACTAAAATTCGTACCAAGAAACGGGGGATTCCCCCGTTGGCGTCAAAGACTTTGGAGGATTTGGTCATAGCCTTGGAGAGGGATTCGAATTCCGTCATAAGTTTTTGATGGTCAAGGATTTTCATAGCATTGCGAAGAGCAGTCACATGAGTTTGAAAAGTTTCGAAGGCGCGAGTTTTGGCGGATTTTACCACGCGGACAGATTCTTCCGATTCTGTGAGATGTAAGATGGCAAAACGTGAGTGTGTTCAGGACATCGATTAAGATGATAGAATGAATGACAACAAAGATACATAATAATAACAGAAAACAACAGATGAGAGATGACTACTCAGCGCTCAGACATCCAAGGAAGTTATTCTGCTCCATGAGCTCAGCTCATCAGCTTGTACTGCAAACGTTTATGGGTAAGTTCATCATCATAGCACCAAACTTTCGTCATCTCTCTATCATATCTGCATTGAATTCCAAGCCCACATCCAACAAATGGCTGCTACACAGAATTGAAAAACAAATCACGTTTATGTCCGTTCACCGACAGCGAATAAATCAACAAATACGTACCAGAATCACTTTCCATAACCCACTTGTTATCCCCACCGCCAGCCTTTCCCCCTCCCACGGAGGAATCACCGCTGCTTGACGAGTCATCGCTGCTGCTGCTCTCGTCAGAGGATTCATCGGAGCCGGCGGCTGCCCAAAATTTTGACATGGTTAAGATATTTTGAATGTGCTGAATGTAATAATTGACGGATGGGGGTTACTGTGATTGCCACAAGTAGGAAAAATCGATCACACGACGGATGGTGGAATGACCATTATTGAAGTGAAGAGAGGTATCAAGGTGTTGGGGGTTAACGTACCTTTTCGTCATTATACTGTGCTTTTAGTGAACGGAAAGGTAAAGCGTCTAGCGATTTGAGGTCCCAACAAACCAAGTGTCTCCATTGGAAAGTATATGGTGCCCTGGTTACCTCGTTACTTGAAAGGAGCTGATACGTTGAAATCATACTGCGCTGTACGTAAAGGCCAGGGCACATCAAAGGACCTATTTACAGGACTATTATCAATTCTTTTCACCTGCCTTGACAGTGCCCTAACAGCGTCCGTCTCAAACTTCGTGTCTCCGTAAGACGACCATGGTCTCGTCGAGGCACCGACGGAAAAGCGTTGCGTTGTATTGTAACTTATCAGTGTATGGAGACTCTTTTGCTCGGACGTATATCGCAGTATTGGTGGGATGATGGGACGGCAGTTGTCGTCAGTCGGTTTCGTCCTATCGTGATATGAGAGAATTGAATAGTCGTGCACCTCTTGTTTACCCCTGTCAAGTCTCTAGCTAGACATCAAGCGTTCTCCCATGTTCGTTTTGTTTCGCTGTGCAGCCATGTTAAATTCTACCAACTTATAATTTCCTCACAACTTTCACATTTCAATACTGATTCAGCAGAGTTCCTCGTTCAATTTTCCATCATGGGTCGCCGTCCCTTCCGTTGCTACCGTTACCAAAAGAACAAACCATACATCAAATCCCGCTACTGCCGCGGTGTGCCGGAATCCAAAATTAAAATCTACGACGTTGGAGCCAAGAAAGCTCCGGTAGACCTCTTCCCTTTTGTCGCCCATCTTGTCTGCGATGAAAAGCAACAAATCTCCTCCGAGGCCCTTGAGGCATGCCGTATTGCTATCAACAAGCACTTGACCAACACCGTTGGCAAGGATGGATACCACATCCGTGTTCGCGTGCACCCTTTCCATGTCATTCGCGCTAACAAGATGCTTTCGTGCGCTGGAGCCGATAGGCTTTCCAGCGGTATGAGGCATTCTTACGGAAAGCCCATTGGTGTCGCTGCTCGTGTTGATATTGGACAGATCCTTCTCTCGGTGAGAGGAAAGGATGCCTCAGAGCCTCACATTGTGGAAGCGATTCGTCGCGGTAAGTTCAAGTTTGCTGGAAGGCAAAAGATTCTCAAGAGTTTGAAATGGGGATTTACGAAGTATCCTAGGGAGGAGTATGTCAGGATGCGAAAGAGTGGAGAGTTGGCTGCAGATGGAAATATTGTCAAGGTTCACAACCGTCGTGGCTTGTTGGATAAGAGTGCTTTGTACTTGGCCGGACAAGAGTAATCCGAAATCTCAATTTGGAAACCTACGCCGAGAATTATTTACGAACAGCATTACGTAACATAAAGCCATGATTGTCGTGTTAACATTGTTAGTCATCTTAGAAACAGTTTTTCACACCGGAGTCTGTTAACACTTCAATACTTTTTATGACTGATCTCTCTCGTGCGTATGACCCTGCTGAATTGACCCATTTTTTCCGGTAAATTTCCTGCGTCGTCTACTGGTCAATGTACTCTGTTCGAAGGCATGTACCATACCATACTCGGAGGATAAGGACTTAGTGCTCTAATCTTTCATATTTACAGCTGCATTTTTGAAACCTATGTTGAACTTTGAATTGGTCTTCGTACGGTAGGATTCATTTGATCATTTCCTGGTAATGTGATCAAGAGAATACAAGTTTGATTCCTGTCTGGCTTAATCCTTCTCGTGCCAGCTCTGAAGGTAGATGCCTTTCAAGGTAAATTTGCAGCTGTTTGAACGCTTTGTAAGGCTTTGTATGCATAGGATGAGGACGTGAAAATTGAGAGATGCGCAGAAGTGATATCTCCTCCATCTTTCATTTCTCTCCGTCCTCCTCGAGTACAGTGTTCCTTCCGAAAATTATACTAAGTGGTTCAACAAGCTTCTTTTATGAGTGGATAGTACAATGGTACTTCTAGTTTCTTCATGCTGTGTGTTGATAGTTGTCGAGAGATTGTCGAAAGAACTCGTTCCAACAGAAGAGGTTTGTGTAAGATTATAACAGATCAAATGAAAGAAATACTGTAAAATGCTTTATTGCTATTAACAAGGAAACTCATGATTCAATCAAGCGACTTCAAACATTGAACACATCACCCCACGTTTGACTTAATTCTGTGGTACACCATCTCCAACCATCCCCAGATTGATATAAAGTTCAAATACACCATCTTTCACGATTGTAAGTAGTCTGTCGTCCCAGCGCTTGATCACTTCAATGAGGACAGAGCTTGCCAATCAGGAAAAGATAAAATAATGCAAGAAGCATGTCAAAGAACTATCAAAAAGAAAATAACCATTTATGCTTTGTGTTTTGGAGGAGCATAGAACGCTCGGTCCGTGAAAGTAAAGCCTTCAAAGACGTTATCTGCGGGTGTAGTCCCGAATCCGTGGCCCTTTATAGAAAGATCGCCAGTTAGATTTGACAGGATAAGAACAGGAGAATGAAGCTCTGACAACACGAACTTACATGAAAGGCTCCTGGACTATTCAATGGCATATTGGTGAACTCATGATCAAACTGACTTGTATCCATACTTCCGTTTATCTGGGGATTCCATGGTGGGGCAATCTCCCCTTTCATTAACTTCTCCCAGTCCAAATCCTTGAAAAACTCTTGCTCCTTGATATCCTCTGCATCATTCGGACCACTACCCAATCTACGACGCGGTTCCTTCGTGAGCAACCCCTTCAAGAGGACTGTTGCACGAGGCGAAAGATATTTGGGATACTCCAATGTCCCTTTTTTTATCTTTTCAAACAGTTTTTCGCGATCACGGCAATAGAAGGGAGGTAGACCGGTGAGCATCTCGAACAATAAGGCACCGAGACTCCACCAATCCACGGCACGCCCGTGACCTTGTCGATTAAGAATCTCGGGGGCAAGGTACTCGGGAGTGCCACAGAACGAGTTGGCACCGGACGATGAGTTGGAAATCCCTTCCTTGGACAGTCCAAAGTCAGTGAGTCGCACGTGTCCTCGAGAGTCAAGAAGGACGTTCTCTGGTTTGAGATCACGATAGACGATGTCGAGGTCGTGGACATAGGCGATGGCGAGAGTGATTTCTGCAGCATAGAAGCATGCTCGATGCTCAGAGAATTTGCCAACTTTACCTAAATGAAAGAAGAGTTCCCCCCCAGCACAGTAGTCTAGGACAAAGTATAGCTTGTCTTTGGATTGGAATGCCATGTTGAGACCTACAATGAAAGGGTGCTTGACGTATCCAAGTACAGAACGTTCAGTTTTGGTGTGCTCGACTTGGTTGCGCTTGATGATGTTGTCTTTCTTTAAGACTTTGAGGGCAAACATTGCATTGGTCTGCCTTTCTCTTACGAGGAAGACTTTGCCTGAAATATGAAGAAACATAAGGCCCCATTTGTATCTACAGAAACGAAAGCAGGTCAACAGAGAAGACGAAGGTCAACTTACCAAACGAACCTTTACCAATCACCTTGACCATCTTGAACGAATCCAACTTGGGTGCTGAAACTGGCGTCGTTCTATAAAAGCTATCGCCCAAACCTGGAATAAGCGGCTCTGCCTGCGCTTGGGGCTGTTCCTGACTTGAAGCCTTGGCCATTGCACTTCCGATCCCCCCGGGAGAAGAAGCAACACCGGGGATGATCCGATCGGAGTGGTTCGTCGCGATGTTAAGTCCGATTGTCAGCCCTCCCTGCTGTTGCTGGATCTGTTGATGCATCATCTGCTGCCCCCTCTTGTAACTCATCATCTCCTTTTGCAAGTTTAAACTTCTGCCTAAATGACTCGCCCCCAAACTCTGGGCTAAACTTCCCACGTCTTCGACCATTTCCACTTCCTTGTAGTCTTGCTGGATCTCCATAACTTCGGCGGGACTGAGGGCTTCTTCGGTGGGCTCGTAACGCCCTTGAAGATAGGATGCATCATCGTCACCCCCGATTCTATCGCCGTCATCATCTTCAACAGAGTCGGCATTGGTGTTGTCGTCGTTATCTTCGTGTTCGAAGGCAAACATATCATCCATTTCCATTTCGTCCACGTTGTTGTTGCTCGGGCTAGAGGAGCACCCTCGAACGGCTGCGGCATACGAGGCCGGTGCCGGATGTTGTGGCGACTGCTGCTGCTGACGAACTAGCTGCGCGTCACCGAGATTAAAGTTCACCCATCCCACTCCCTCGAACTGAGGAGGGACGATGTTTGCGCCGTAACACAAGAACTGGCGCATGATGACACTGTTTCTGACAGCGGGAAACGTGAGTGCCGCCGAAAGCCAGTCTTGTGCCGAGTTCCGAGCTTGCACGATAAAGTTTACGTCGATGTTTCCGTCGTTGACGGAGTGGTCCGCGACGGGAAGCCCAGGACAGCGGGGCAGGCCGGCCTCCAAATCTTTGAGAGCGCCGTCCATAGCCATGAAATCGACATGATCCCTAATCACGGTCCAAGTCTGCATGGGCTGAGAAACGGATACCGCATGAATCACGTGCGGGGCAGGGACGATGCCACCGCCAATAGAGTCGTCGGCGGTGTCAGAGGGGGACGCGAGGTCGACACAAGCCGAAGCGGCGATGGTGGCGGTGAAATCATGATGTCCTGGGTGGGCGTTCGAAGATACATTCGGCGACATGATCATGATTTGTTGAAATTGAAGGTGATGGAAGACCGAGAGACGGCCTGGCCTATAAGAACGCAGGATAAGATTACAATGATCGATCGGCCCGCCGGCCGACAAATGACTGAAAAAGAGAGGACGGTGGGATTTGATCGAGAGAGAGTTTGGGTTTTGTATTGCGACCCTTGGCAACCATGAAGTGTATCTTGCACAATATGCACTCAAGTCCAGCTGCGGCTACTTTGGCAGATGGCTTGGAGTAAATGAATGTTATGGTTATACCGCGGTCGAAAGCAGGTACAATACACAATATTACCTTCAGATTACCATAAATACCTTCTTTTAGGAGGAAAGGGGGAAAGCATGGAGCTATTGTACCATATTGTACTGAGAGAGATAAGTCGGGGATAATAATGGAATGCAAAATAGAAATTTTAAACTTTTTATGCATATACCACTCTCGGCTGGTTTCGATCTTTTTCTAAACCACAAGAGAGCGTATGTACCACAAGCCGCGGTATAGTCTCTCGTGTTATTTGGTGTCGTGTAGTGTTAGTCTAAACGTAAACTTTATGTTTAGTAATAATTTAAGACTACAAGTACAAATAATAACCACGAATCTAGAAAAATAATGCAGTATGAAGGGTTTTAAATAAAAAGTATCCATTTTCCTTACTCTTCAAAAAAAACGGAAGAATTGGGAGAAGAAAAAATAGAAACCAAATGAGCGACGGAGAACATCTCATGCTTTCCATTAGTTTCACTTCGCCGAGCGGCTAAATCTTTTAGATGACGAAAAAACGAAATGCTTTGGAGTTGATGGGTGGGTACAGATTATGATGAAATGACGTGGTCGCAACGTGTTCGGTCATCGATTGATGATGCACTTCAAACGAGGAGTAGGAGTAATACTGCACGTGAAAGAACGTTAATACGCCGATTGACAGACGCTTGGTGCACGGTAACATGGCCAAAACAAAAAGAATAAAAAAGAGGCCAAATCAAAAAACAAAAAATCCACATGTGCTTCTTTGTAGATTCTCACGATATCATGAGTATACAACTACATCATTTCACAACAACCTATTATTACACCGATCATTTTTTTATTTATGAGTATTATGGTACAATTCCATATCCCCATCCTTTTCTTATGGTGCAATTATTGCACCGTAAGAAAAGGATG
>JALLPC010001119.1:0-10336 GCA_036940045.1 Stephanocyclus meneghinianus | reverse complement strand
AGTTGCAAACTTACATCAAAGAAGTATTAAGTAACAAACTCATCTGCAACATATTTTTTACACCATGTCATCCCTTGAACAATGATGGATTGTCATGTTTCTCAAAAAATAAGTGGACATCTAGAAGGGCATAAAAAGGTTCTCATACAGGGCACTGCTGTGTTCTGCAATTTTGATGTGAATGAAATTCAGAAGTTGAAATTAATACATGCTTCAGGACACTGCTCCAATCTCAGCATCTCAATGTGAAGGTTGTGAGCATATCTCTTCTGCTATTGTGATGTAATTGATCGCCCAATAAGTTGAAATTAATCCATGTTCCCATTAACCTCTGGGTCTTGAGTTGATGTAGAGCAGTTGATTAGATGATTAAATTGTTTAGATTAATTTGAATAGGCAGATTAGAGAGGGCTACAGCTTGTGTTTTTCATGGCGATAGAACCCATGGTCTTCATCTATTATTCTTGTTTGCATGAAAACAATAACCAAAATATGATTCATGAAATTATAGGAATTTGTATGAGGCTACCTTATATTCTAACTGCAGTTTAGTCCACTGTAATCTCAACAGTAATAAGGTCAATGCCAACAGAAAACCTACAATTTGCTTGAATTTGAATCATTGGTAAGAGTCAACTGGATTCTTTATTATTCTTAGGTGAAACATCATTAAGATAGTTTCTAACTTTTTTACTAATGAGAAATGATACTAAATAGTATCTAACTGACAAATAGGACTTAGTATATAAAATTAGTGACAATTCATCACTTCTTTTGAGTGGTCAATTAACACAGATGAAAGGAGTGAAAATTTATCTCTTCTTTTGTAGCTGTATTTGGGATATGCTCTGTTATGATGGCGATATGTCAAGAAATGGGCCATTCATGTGCAAAACTGAATTTTTGTGCTCATCACCCTACAGATAGCCATATTGATAGTCCCATGGATTTGACAACTGCTAAGACCATTTGTCAGCAACAGGGCTCATGAACAGACTATTATATTGCATAGTGCTGATTATGTGCACTAAAAAGTGAAATAGTCCTTGATTATTGTGCCACCATGGGCACTAAAATCATTGTGCTAAACTTTTATTTGCTTGTAATTTTTGCAACACTTGGCAATAAATTAACATTAATTCATTTTCCATTCATAGCTACATTTTCCATCTGGCACCTCACTCACAATTTGTGTAAACCATGCAACTATAATTTGAAACGTCAAACCATGAAAATTTAGCTCTATTTGGGATATGGTATGTTATGATGGCAATTTGTCAAGAAGCAAGCCATTTCATGTGCTGAACTGAATTTTTGTGCTCGTTATTCTATGAATAGCCTTATTGATAGTCCCATGGATTCAGCAGATGCTAAAACCATTTGTCAGTAACAGGGCTAAATGAATAGACTGTAATATTGAATAGCACTGATTATTTGTGCTAAAAGGTAAAATAGCCCTTGATTATTGTGCCACCGTGGACGCTAAAATCATTGTGCTAAATTTTTAATTGCTTGTAATTTATGCACCACTTGGCACTAAATTAACATTTATTCATATTCCATGCATAGCTACATTTTCCATGTAGCACCTCACTCAAAGTTTGTGTAAACCATGCAATTATAATTCGAAATATCAAACACTTCTTGGTAATTGTTGGAGATGAAAACATCACATATCAATTTCACACAGATTTGGATTGATAATGTTTACATTGAAATGATGATCTGTATGCAAGTGCACACTGACTCATTCAAATTCAATAAACCTTTACTATGTTTCAAATCAACAAATGACCTCTCTTGCACCACAGCATTTCTAGAAGAATATATTTCAGTGGGAATCTTACATAAACCAAAACTGTTACTAAGCAATTACCTTTTGCTTTGACATAAGCAGCATGTTGGTAAAGTTTATTGTGAAGTTAAGAACTAGACATTCCAGATGATTGGGAAAAATTACTTATGAGCTATTTTACTTATTGAAACTTAGCACTGACAAGCATTAGTCCTCATGTTGTTATAATGTAAATTACATGATAAATGATTGCTAGGTTGTAAAGGACCCTGTTAGATTCTTGTATGCAAATTAGGCTCTTGTGCACCTAATCAGGCTGTTTAAGGGATCCTGGCAAAACTAACTGATCTTGCCAATAGAACTTGTCAAATTTTGTTGGGAATCTTCCCCCAATCAAAAACAATCATTTTTTGCTGGGCAATTTGTGTCCCAATTTTAGGTCATAGTGTAGACATGGTCTACATAAAAGATATGTAGGTACTTGGCTCACTCCACTCACCCTCATGATTGAACAATCATCATGCATGCAGAAAGTAAAACCTCAGGGAGGAAAAATATCCTGTTGAGCCAAGCTTGCCAAAATCCTTCTGTTGAAGGAAAAAAATTGCGGCTTGGGGAAACATAAAACTATTTTGAGCAAAAGAATCCCTCTTGTACCAAGCTTGCAGAAAAACCTTGTGACAAAGATGTGACATAGGCAAATTATCCACCTTAATTAGGTATACTCCATAAGCTTCAACCTGGAAGCCCTGAGGGTCCTCTGCACCTTATCTTGAACAAAGGTAGTATGCAAAGTCATAATACGTCAGTTTCTCAGAAATGAGCAGGTATGTTTCACAGAAACAATTGTGACAAGAAAAATGTTTCATAGAAAAAATTGCAAAAAAGAGAGACTGTAGTTAAGGGACCTTCTCTGTCAAGCAAGACCAGAGCAGGAAAGCTTCTCTGAAAAAAGTTAGGTTTCCTGAGGTTTCATACCAAGTCAGGTAGAAACCTACACAGCATCTCGTTACGTCAATTGTGTGAAGATATCAAAACTTTGTAGAATCCTACACAGCTTCATTTTCCACAATGAACCACAATCCTTTATTGTGTTTTTTCACTCCATTTTACTAGTAAATTAATTATTCAAAAAAATATTATTGAAATCATCTTGTATTGAGCTTCATCCATCTGTACAAAATCTAATTTGTACTAATGGCTTAGGTCAAGAAGAAAAGTTTCATGCTTCTCATGACCAATGTTTCATAGATTGCTTGATGTGCAGTCTAAAGCACAAGTGTTTGTGTAGAGGGAGACTTCAGTCATTTAATTTGGTATCAGTGTGACATTCACCATTGTATTGGTTGTGTCTTCTAAACCATAGTTTTAGGGACTTACTTCTGCAAGAAATCCTGATTGTCCCATCATATGACTTTATTGATTGACCAAGTATCACATCCATATGAACCAAATGATATTGAAAGTAGAACATCTAGTTTGTTATATGTGTGCTATCATAAAACAAGTGAGCACGACTCCTCAGAAGATATGTCAATGTGGGTCTGGTGTTGCCAGTTGCCTCCTATTGCTTATGTCTGTGTGCAAAAGAGGAAAGCCAAACAACAGCTCCTATATTTTGTATTGCATAACTACAATTGGTGTTTGGCACTACAGAGTAGCCATTTAGTGAATATAACATTGGAGGTGGTTAGGAAAACACAATGCACAAGAAGCTGCCAACAAGGCCATTAGTTGGTCAGCAGGTTGAGCATCACCATGTTATGTTTGATGCTGGTCTCTAGTATTCTAATCACTTAGGTTTTTTGGAGGACTCTGGTTGACTTACGCTAGGTGCCAAAGGATGTGCATAAGGCAAAAATGTGGAGTGTCTAATTGCACTTTTGCTCCATGCTGTCAGAGCGGTGCAGCTTGATAAGGATGCTTTTGCTCAAGCAGTCGGCTTGTGCATGCCCATTGTGTCCTGTGATTTGGTGAAACTCTGGTTCACAGGTTTTAGAAAACTATGATAATCATCTGCAAATGATTTGAATCATTGCTTTGTTATGTTTTTGTTCAAAAATCTAGAACAATTTTTGACTCTGTTGTGATGATGATCAAGACTGAGATCATATGCTGGCTTGGTCACCCTGAGTTACTTGTCGTTTTCCATGTGACTTTGCCCTTCCTTTACTGATACGACTCACACCATCCAATGTATGTCAAGAATTTGATACCTGTCAAGTTGGGTAGGAAAAACATACAAATGTTTCTACTTTTGGAATGTATTGGATGCCCAGGAACAATGTCCTTTTTGGGTCTTGTGTTACTGCAGTGACATATTGTCAGGGGTTTGGAACCTGACAAGGTTTGATCTTCAGTCACTTCTGATACCTTGCTTGTGTAGTGCTGTACTAGCACATGTCTCTTTCTCTCAACAATGGGAAAGTGTATGTTCCCTGAGAAGACTATGCTGGATGCTGGTTTGGAATTTTAGTCCATTTTGTATTTGCATCAAGATTTTATTCTAAATCTGAAGTATGCAAGGTATCCAAAAATTTTGATGTCAAAAATTTGATGTTGCATTTTTGGTGAGGCATTTTTTCACTTTGAAAATATCTTAGAATGGAGAACTCAAAAATATAATTCAATTAGTTTTGGTTTTTAGTTTTGAGCAATAAATTCCTATCAGCTCCAACCTTGGGAGGTGCTGTATGATGTGCAGAATCATACTCTTCCTTTTTGCTTTTAATCTCTTTCTTGTGCAGCTCCTAGGCTTGTGGGCACAAAAGGGGGGCAGAATGAGAGACATTGTCATCTTTTTTATGTCTTGTCTGGGTTTTTATATCAAGACTCATGAGAAATTTGAGCAGTCACATGTTTTCCATGTGAAGCAAGACTAATTTGTGTGACAATCATGAGCAAATCAGAAATTTGCTAGAATCTCACCTGAAGGCCTATCAAAAGGCACCTTCAAAATCAGGGAATCAATGAGTAGTTCCCCATTGATTTGGAGTTAAGAGATTTTGAATCCATGTAATTTAGATGCGTATCTGGGATTTGGTGACATGCTGTGATCCAATGCCCTTAGATGGAGTAACATTCCTAGTCTTGTTTTCTTAATCCTGGGCTTAACGATGAGGTTCTAGCACTTGTTGTAAATGTTCTTTTCATTGCAATCACAATCAAAAAGGCTGTTTCATGATCATTTAATTGTATGGACTGTATCATTTTGCAATCACATGTTGGTGGGCCTGATTTATGATCGTGCACCATGAATGGGCTGTTCTGTTTTGAGGAATTATGTACAATCATCTAAAATTGATGTCCGGCAGTAGCTGCCCATCAAAAAAAATTGGGTAACTTCAAGTACTTAGTGTTCCAGATGACTTGATCTTGAGTCCTGTGGACCTAGTCTTAAGCAAAGGTACCTTTATATCCCATTGTCAAAACCTTTGTTTTCGGACTAGAATTTGCATGAAAGAAAGTGAAGATAATCAAGAATTTCATCCTACTTGAAGTATGGAAACCTCAAGTTGGATTGCATTGTCATTTTTGTCTGACTTACATGACTTGAGGGTCACCCAATTGTATTTTGTGCCAGTTTAGGCTGGAGAAAAAAATTTGGGATCATCAAGTCCCTAGAAAAGAAACTGTATGTGCAGAGTACATATGGTATTTATGTATCAAACTCCATATGGTTTCTGTGATATTGGTAAATAACATGTAGTTATGGATCTGGGCTTAACATTGAGCCTATTTTGTTTTTGTCCTATTAAAATGATGTTACACACATTGCTAATAGAAAAAAATCTAAGGTGATACTGAGCACGGTATTGAGTATTTGTCTAAAATATGCCGTGTGAGTATGTATGTGTCAATAAGTGGTCTTTTTGTTTCTTATTAGTGGACACTTATGTGTTACTAATTTACATGCCATGTGCACATGTATGCATTACTTAGTGGTCTTTCTATGTTGGCAGGCAATTATGAACTACCAATTGTGAACTCTCTTAGATGGAGCGGAGCTTATTGGTGTGAGCTGGAGCAGTGGCCACAGTGACATGCCTGAGTTTTTTCTGTGATCGATTGGTTTGTGAGTGAAACTCACAACAACTCTAGTCGAGTGTGTAACTCAACACTTTTGTTGGGTTATTGTATGATAGTAACAAAAGACATTTGTTGGAAGAAGGTGTATTATAGTGAAGACAAGAAGTAGACATTCCAGATGATTGGGAATTAATTTTATTTTTTATATACTTTTTTACTTATTGAAACTGAGGACTGGCAAACATTGAACTTCATGTTTTTATCATATAAATTACATGATAAATGATTGTTTTGGTTTTCAAGGACCCTGTTGGATTCTCGTATGCCAATCAGGATCTTGGTGGACCTAATCAGGCTGTTCAAGAGATCAAGGCCAGACTAACTGATCTTTCCAAAGGGTCTTGTCAAATTTTGGTGGGAATCTTCCCCCAATTGTAAACATTCAGTTTTTGCTGGACGCTTTGTGTCCTAATTATGACCATATTTTGACGCATCCCTATGTAAGGGGTATTGTAGATACTTGGATCACATCGATGATTACAACTTTGAATTCAGCAATGTCTACCAATCGAATTGGTACATGCACTTTCTCCACACTCACACAAAAGAGCATTCATACCATCAATTGTCAACGGACTATTTTGGAGATTTCAGACCTTTGTTTTTATTAACTCTAGAGAAAATTGATGATCTTGTATCACTGCTCATGGATAAAAATTGGGTTTACCAAACTAAACATTGCAAATTGGAAGAGGAACAGTTCATTAAGACAGAAGTCCAATGAAAGTTCTTGTTCATCATGCCCCCATTTGAATCTTGCACAGTAACACTAACATTTGAGCCTCAGATCACTGGTTTTTCAATCAATTATCACCAGAATGAACATCATCAGTGATCAATTCAAAACACATCCTTCAACTCAAGAAGCGTTTAAAGAAATTACAAAGGAATATAAAGAAAATTTAGTACCAGATGCTGGGTTGATGTTGTACACTTGGAGTGGAGAAAATGTCCTATCGGTAATTATAATCAATGCAAGGTGAATAAAGAATATCCCTCTGTCTTGCTTTGAAGTCATTACTGGGTATGATTGTCAAGTGCTTGGTGTTTCATTGGTCCATTTTGGCACTTGCAACAATAAACAGATTGTGAGGACAATTAAACAGACAAGTTATCCACACTGGGTGGTACAGAAATGTGCAATGGCATCATTTTGATGAGTTGGAAATGAACAAGATGATCATAGTATTTGCTTGATTTGCAATGGCAGTTACTTGATCTGGTCTCAGATTGTGTGTACATACAAAAACAAAGCAGTAACTTTGCAACAAGAATATTGGATAGAACGTGTCTGCAAGTTGTGGAGTGTGTATTCTACACACTCAAAAAGAGGTGAAAGGTACTGGGTTACAGTGTTCATTTTCATTATATCAATGTTGTTGAGAAAATATTTGTGGTTTCTTGTCTTCAATTAACAACATCCTGATGGAAATTAAATCTCAAGAATCAGATGTTGTGTCTGGATGGGGAGCACCACTGGAAGGAGATTGTCTTTGGTTGTGTGGAGCTGACAGAATGTTCTATGTGGAAGATAGTTGAGTCTTGGCAATACTGTGGGGAAGCCATAGGAATTGACTTGCAGATCATGTCTCCTATTGCAGAAATAGTGCAAAGGGTAATAGACAATCACCTCTCATATAAGATTCATTGTACGGATACTTATACAAACATCAAGTCATCAAGAGAAACTAAAAGTTAAAAAGAAATTAATGACAAAGACTCACATCCAATGGAACAGTAACGTTATCAGTGACACAAAAACTAGTCTACTGCAGCAGCACCATCAACTTCCTCAATACCATCATCATTTACTTTGCCATCCAAATTTTCTGCACCAGCTGTTGGGTCAGGAAGCTTATAAGAGATCAATAGTTGTTTATTTTATCCTCCTTCTCCAAATGTTGCAATAAATGCATTGTTATCTTCATTGGATAGGCAGAGCTGTGTCAAGACAACATTGTTTTGGGTCTTGATAATGCCCATCTGTTAAATGCTGTTCCAGATTGTTTGCATGTCTCTACATTGAATCTCTCTTTTGACTTTTATTTGCCATCTTACATTCATTCGCAACCCTCACTGCTGTGTGTTGTCTTTTAATTCCCTTGATTGGCCTGCTGCAACATCCAAACCTATCTCGTCAGTACCATGCATGCAAAAAGACACCATATTTTGATGCCTTTCATCCAATAGTCAGGCGTTATGATTGGAAGAACATCATCTTCATCAATTTCAACACAATTCTCATATAGCAAAAGGATGAGAATTGTTTATTCCATTTCTAACTCGAATGGCAAAAACAAGCAAAAGGGTCCTCTATTTTCATTCTTAAAATGGTCCAATACAAACTTCTTCTATAAATCCCTCAACTAATGTCCACCGGGGATGAAGAAAAGATTTGATTTTTCTGGGAGCATCTCACAGATATCCGGGAGGACTCACAGATTTTTTGATTCTCACAATTTCAGAATATTTGTGAAAATCAGGCATGGCGGGTGGTGCCATGACTCTTCATGCCTTTATCAAGCATGGCGGATTTTATTAAAGGTCGATGACGATGTTGTTCATGACAACATTGTGAACAACTACATCATACTATTTCCTCATCTAGAGGGATTCCATGTTTTATTCTGGAAACCTTGACATTGCCCTGCCTAGGTCAAACATTAAATGCATTTTTTCTTGTCTAGGAAGAGTTTCCATTGTCTACAGTGACCCAGCAAGGAAAAATGTAAGGTTACTAGCATGCTGTGTACATTGTTGTGACTCCTAAGATGTTGTTAGTTACCAAATTCTTAAAGCCAGTCCCACTTTTACTTGTGAAATACACAAAACAACAAAAGTTTATGCACCTCATGCCTTGTGCACTCAAATCCTGCCTCAAGTTGCTGATGTTAGATGGGTAGAAGTATGTAATGTGACCATATGTCAAAAAAAATTAATAACCCTTGCAATTGATCAATGCACCAGACAAAGTCAAAGTTACACAAGATGACCCCAGATAACACAAGATGACTCCACATGATCAAGCCATGACCCCACATAATCAATCCATGATCCCACACACTCAATCCATCACCACCAATCAACAAATCAAAAGAGGGGGGAATGGTGGAAGGGAGGCAGGATGTGATGAAATAAGACTAATCAAACTAATAAGGGACCTGCATGCTCTTTATGTCTAAATGTTACCAAATGGACAGACGGAATTTTTCTAGAAATCATAAAACAAGTAAAGTAGAAAAGAATTTTTTCACACCACATGCACCACACAACGCACAATTGCCATAGAGCCTCAAAACCCTCACCATGGCAACAACCCTCCAGCACTCCGATCACCTGCCCTTCAAACATAGTCCTTCCATGTACAAACAATGATTACTCTTCTGTGTGAGGCCATTGTGTTGCCATTTACATGACCATGAAGTACCAAATTCTATGGAATCAATTTTTTCTCCATATTTGGGGTATGATAGGCTATCTACAAATGGGGTAAGTCCACAAAAATCTGTACACAAGCATGACTTGACAAGGATGCCAATTGCATCTAAATGAACCAACACAATCATTTGATCGGCAAACTAAACTGCTTTAGAATGATGCCCGTATTACAAGATTGGCATGATGGCCAGAAATTGGTGATTTCTTGTCCGTATGCATGTTCTCGCCAAATCTGCAGGTCCCTTATTAGTTCTATCAGTCTTATATAGTGAACATATGTAGAAAAAGAACCATCATAGTGATGATACTGCTCAAATCCAGGACCTCAACTAGAAAAAGTGTACCCAGCAATGAGTACATCTAAAATGGAATGGTCAGAGGAGAGGTTAGAGGTGCTATCTCAACTTTTTACAAAAGAGATTGGCATATGACATGGCGGTTTTGAAATTATTTTTCAGATGTTGAAGGAGGTTACCAGAGGGTTCAATGGAAGTTGGAATCCGCTAAGGACTGTGTAGCTCTGAAAATGGATTGTGATGATGCAAAACTCAACCATCAAGGCAAGTGCCAAGCCTTGGTGAGTTGGAGGGCATGAGAGTTGTTGTGCAGCTCATACAGTGATGTTAAGTGAAACAGCCATTAGTGCAGATCTTGGTGGTAGTATATAGCAAATATTCAAACTAGAACATTGAAGACTTAAGTGGGGAATTCCACATGAACAGCAATGGGATGTGGGTTAGTTGGTCCTAAGAGATTGGAGAAATCCATTTTAAAGGAAGTGTTCTTTGGTTTGCTTTGCCTATCAAAAGGAAATTTGGTTAATATTCCAAAACTAGGATGTGGATATTGAGTGGTAATACAAGCAAAGCGGGGTATGGCTGTGATAGTCCCAAGGAGAGTTCTCTCAACTTCTTATCAAGTGCACCAACCCTGGAATTAGATTGACCAGAGATAGGGTTGGTGTCTTGGGAAAGGCGGATAGTTTTTGTCTGCTTTGGTGTGCTTTTGTAGTCC
>JALLPC010001118.1:0-10343 GCA_036940045.1 Stephanocyclus meneghinianus | reverse complement strand
TTTCATCAGTAAATCTGTTTCATTCGTTTTCATTCAGATAGACCCAATTTTAACTGATAAAAACCATGCACCCCACTAAGTAACTCGTTCACCTAGCAACTACAAAATGGCTTAGGACATCGTGCGGGATTTTGTGTGTTGAGAGAGAGTTTGAACACATAAAAAATTGGCAGAAATGCTATTGGTCTATTGGGCCCTATCAAAAATTGAGGGGTCAATAGCACTTGCTTTTGGGCCTTTCTTAACTGCAGCAATCAATAGGCAATCAATTTTTCTGTCTCTATTGTCCTATAGGGACCTACTAAGTCAACTATAGTGCAAGTCAATACTCTATATATTATATTATAGTGACAAAAAATGCTAAAAGCAATTCTCTATTGGTCAAACTAAATCACAATCTTTATGCAATAAAAATGATAGTTAATTGTTTTGGATGCATAGTCTTCCTGATGTAATCATTACTCAAATCCTCTCACCACAAATATGACAGGTACAACACTGGATGTCAAACTTCTCTGTCAAAAAAATATGAAAGCTATTTGAAGATGCACTATTGCCGAATTGGGTTTTGTCTGGAAACGTAGCTTGGTGACGGTATCCATACTGTCCCAACCAGTGTCCTTTCCTTTTCGCACGTTTACATTCCCTAAGCCTCTTCTCTATGTTTGGGTTGAGATGAAGCTCATACGATTGAGAATCCGATTTAGTGCCCGATACTTGTAGCTTCTCGTAAAATGTGAGCAGGGGAGACGATGCAGCTGTAGGCGATCCCCAAGCAAATTGTAGCCCCAGTCGATTGACAATTTCACGTAAATTCCAATTTTCTATGGAACTGGCACATATACAGAGATGTATGCATGGTAGCACAGTGTTTGTATCTGATTTCTTGATGTTTGGTGAATTGTTCATTTTAAGCAATACTTTGGAAGAGTAGATGTAGTGGGTCAAAAGGCATTCATGACGCGTCGATATGTTTTTGGGAATTTGGATCCCATGACATTTCGTGTCTGATGACTGTAATTTTTGTTGTCCTGTCTCCTCATTTGAAAAAATATCATCG
This sequence comes from Stephanocyclus meneghinianus, assembly GCA_036940045.1. NCBI lineage: Eukaryota > Bacillariophyta > Thalassiosirophyceae > Thalassiosirales > Thalassiosiraceae > Stephanocyclus > Stephanocyclus meneghinianus. Next base: position 9,283 of record JALLPC010001118.1, on the reverse strand, counting down.
TATCCAAGGTGAGGGTGATGGAACATGACACAGTCAAACACGAATTGGGCGACATCGAGATTACTGTGCAATTTTGTTGCGTCGACAGCATAAATGATTTTAACACTGTCGATTGAATTCAAGCTTTGAATGATTCCCGAGGCCTGCGGGTATGTTTCGATGACATGTTTTTCGCTAGCCAACAGCGAAGTGGCCACTAGTTGTTGAATGAGCGATGGGTAGGCTCTTATCAAAGCGAGGGAACATGAGAAATCACCGTCTCCTACAGTGAGAATTCGCAGTTTATCGGGAAGATCGATGCTTTCTTCCATTGCATTATTATTTTTGTGTTCGATAGCATGTGCAGGCATGTGCTGTCGGGCCAATAAATTCGAGCACAAATGGTTATGAACAAGGGTCTAAGCTTGTCTCGGTACCATAAAACTCCATACAATATTGTACCAGCGATCGCCCCCTTGAGATTTGCTGCAGCTTGAGACTTGAGAGAATTGATTCGCACACATCCATAAACCTCCATATGGGCTTGAGTCTCGCTCGCCGCTGGCAATCTAGTCAGTAAGACAAGTGTGCTCACGCAACGTGTCTGACAAACATTATTTATATGCATTTATAGCGCAACTGCCTCTAACTGCTTCACAACAGCTCACGAGTTCCTTCAACACCTTCAACACAATGAGGCCACAATTATGGCACTATTGTACCAGGTTGTACCATAACGTGGCCCCGTCTTGGGATATGGTACGCTTTTAGTAAGATATTCTACGATTGGATAGTACAATACCTTACCACATCAAGGTTCACAGTACGGTACAATATGGTACCATACCATACAATACCATACCATATTATGTTAGTACTCTCTCACATGTCTGTCTCACGCTGTTTGTTTCACAACTGTTGTTTCACACTGAAGTCAAAAATAGGTCAAAATTTCAGTCTCCCATCACTGCATTCCTTCGTTGTAGCACGTCTTGGAATTATTGGTGAGTTCGGCACTTCCTTCCGTGCTTGAGTCAGCTTCGCATCGTCCATAGGTCGTCTGGTTCTCCTGTCGATCTTCTTTCTCTGCGAAATGACATGCAGAATGTCATCGTATCGAAAACAACTGATCTACTCGATCGGTGGTGTTTTGTTGCCCGTTCTTTACTTGTTCGCTTTTCGGCATTCTTTTTGATCTAGCTCTCTTTTCGTCGAACCAATCCCCATCAATTTGAAAACTAGATATAAACATTGGGCAAGTCCTACAGCCCAACAACAAAATGGCGAAAAATCAGCAGGCCATCCGCAAAAGAAAAGCTCAAGGAAACAAACGTGACAAACATAAAGATTTCTACGTAAATACATCCTTCTGCAATCGTCCTACCTCGGGAAGACCTGGATCTCCCCATCGATACTTCGGCGATTCTTACGACGTCATTTTCAACCCTCACCTTGACCCAGGCAACAAACGCCCGACTTGTGTTGATCATAGAGATGCATCCCGCAATTCGGAATTCTGCACAGCGGAAACATACGAACAATCGCCACAACTTTCTGGAAAACCGAATACGAAACATATTCTTGGAAATGAACAAGCATATCAGCAAGAGACAAGCGGACATCAAGTAGTGCATCGCCATCTCAACGGGCTCTGCATCATTACTGCAGGCGATGCCGTAAAAGAACTCATCTCAAATCATGCCAATTATTTATCTTTATCGACGTCTATCAAGTCGAATGCCAATGATGGAGTTTCCGTAGCCTCTGTGAAATATCATGTAACTGTCGCACAAGATGCGCAATCAGCAAGAGGGAAACTGCGTGCAAGAACGAACAAGTTTCAAGCAGACAAAGCATCGAAAAAGATGACTGCATCAACTGTTCTCCTGGATCCTGGTGAGTTAAATCCACATCTTGAGATCATTCAACGTGATGGGATCGTAATGCCTTACGATCCACTGTGCACGGTTGCACTCACAAATGGAATGAAAGTTCAACTCAAATGTTGTGTAGCGGGCACTGTTATCGACTTGAATCATCGGTTATCACAACCAAACGTACGTAATTCTATTGGTGAAACTACATCTGCTGAATTAAGCAATGGCAATAACGTTCCTCACGCAGAACAACATGGACTGATGCAACGAGACGAAGAAGATGTATCTGAAAAAGGAGGCAATTGTTTTATTCCAGTCCCGATAGATCCTTCGTTGCTACTGTCAGATCCCCTGCTGGATGGGTATCTTGCAGTAATTTTACCGTTGGGTGCATTTCCACCAAAATTTTAACAAAATCTTGGTGCAGTGTAGTGTTCTGCGTTGGCCTCTCATTATTTTTGGTAGACGAGTAGTGTGTGTGTCGACAACTGCCACATCATTCGATCCTCTGACAACGGATGCGTCGTCTTCCTTGACATTAACTTTGGAATCGTTCCTTCCTACAAACGAGGGTTTTTACTATGAGGACTTTTCCGCTTGTTTTTTATCAGTAAATCTATAATATGCAGCAAGAAATAAGAGTGAAACACATATTTTGTCGCCCATATTCACTACAGCACAAATCCTTGGAACGCAGGGGTAAGCCACATCTATTAAGACTCTAGAAAAATTTCTTTCGCAGAAATCAAAGCGCGTATTGCATCACTGCAAAGATGAAAGCGCATCAGATGTTGCCTTGGTTGTGATCCCCATTGGGAGACAAGCTTAAACCATCAAAATGGGCTTCAAATCGCAGCGCAACTGCTGGTTCCTCTTCCGTTACTGATGAAGTTTATTTGTCGTGTACTTGTGCCTACGGTTATCCGCATTGGTAATAAAACTAAACCGACCTCATTGACGACACAATTCCATCAAGATTTTACAAGGCTACGTCAAAAGCGAGAGTACGATAGGCGGTCAATTTTTTTGTTCTTAAACAAGATTGTTCTTAAAAATTAAGAACACCCGAAATGGCTTTGTTAAAGATTTTTAAAAATTATGTAGCTCGTGCTGCACTTCCTCTGCTCAACGCGTCATTACGAAACGTGGGGTTCCAAGAAGATACTAGAGAACAGATGGTCTTGGTAGTAATGAGTATCATATACATTGTTCGATACTTGTTAAGATGGTTGTACAATACCCATCCATGAAAAACAGTTGGTCGGAACTGTAGAGACATTCATTTTCGACGACGCAGCGATCAACATAATGACAGAGGACGCTATCACATTCTGCATCAAACGCTATCAAACGCATGGAATTGACCCACAATGTCCTAATGAACGAGAAATAGTATCAACGCAATCAAGGTTTTACGAGAATATCTAACATCGAGAATTATATGCAAATCAAATTTCTATCTTTTGGCCGGAGCGCGATTTCGAAGATTGCTAACTTGTAGTCTCTGAGACGCTAGATCTAGAGAGCAATTATGTTGGCGAGTGAAATTTTTTAGTGAGGATCTCCTTTTTATTTTAAGATGACGGAAAGTCGTTTAGTCCGTCCGTGCTTCTTTTTCCTGTCAAACGACATGCTATCTCACACATAAATGATCTCTCAGGTAACGATAATATTGAGACGTCAAATTTCGTTATCAACTGCAACGTCTATTTTGAACGTTGCACCAATTCCCAAATTTTCCGAGCTGGATTTGTCATCAAATAAAGTCGATGGCGAGTATGCCAGCTTTGTGAAAGTCTTGTCAAAATGTCAGAGTCTGAAAATACTCTCGTTGGACGGCAATCCGATCACAAAGAGAATCCCCAATATCGAAAAATGGATGTGAGCAGGTTTGCAAATTTAATATCACTCGACGGTTCATTGGTTTGTTCCGAGGAAAGTCGGCGCTGTACTGCACTGGGACGTTAAGTTGTGCTCGTGAAGCTGATGGTCAAGAATTGATTAGATGCATACCAAACAAAGTGTGAAAAACTCGAAAATGCGACGAAGACCCTCCAACAGAGGTCTGAGCGGATCAACGTCATCGATGTCGACAATAGTTCCTCACAAATGTGATGATTCTTGATGTCACTTGGTCGGACATAGTAAACAGGTTTGTCGCCTGAACTATTTCTTTAGGAAAATTCTGATCCTGTTCTATTTTCATATTGTTCTAGCTTTTTGCATTCATGCTTCGTCGAAAATTGCAGTTATGGCAAAATTTATAGAAAGGAGGGGTTGTATGAATGTTGAAACGGACACATACAACGTAAAAAGTCTCAAAAAGGCAATGTGTCTGATGTCTCAAGCTCCTTTGACTCAATTAGTCGTTAGGCTGTGTTCCAACGCCAATCTCTTTTTCTAACCGTCATGAATTCATGTTGATTTGGAGATGACCCTTGTCAGCACTCCGTCCAGTTACCAGACTCAAACAAAAACCAGAAACTCGAAAGCAGCTTCGCTCCTGAGTGATCTAGTTACTGCGCAGATGTTCGAAAAGAGAGGTGATAGACTACTCAGGTTTTGATGGTAGATTTCAACCTTGTGGCCTTACCCAAACCGTCGACAACCATGAGTCCAGCGTGCATATGCATCGAAATATAACGAGTTGAAATGGGATCAGCGTCACGAGGAGTAATATTTAAATCGTCTGCTGAATGCAATCTTCGTTTTACCCACTTGACGTCGCTTGCAGCTTAGTGGTGTTATCCATATTGTCGCCAACCCTGACTCCAGCGTTCGTATGCATCAAAATCGAACGAGCTCGAAATGGAATCAGTATAATGAGCTGAAACGTTTGAATCATCTGCCGAATGCAATCTTCGTAATGACCCGTGGGACAAATTATTATTGATCGGGTTCATGTAAGGATTCGGAGATTGCATTACATAAGCATAGGGATTGTAGTGGATTGACGCTTGAGAAAAATCAAGGGAGTCGTCTGCAGAGTAACTGCGTTCATGTCGTCTCAGTGAACTCATGTGTTGAGATGCTGCCATTGCCGCGAGATTTTTGCTGCTGCGAACTCGCCAAATTTCACCTTCAATGATAGTTCTGCTGTTTAATGTGCCATAGTTGCCAATATCCAGTCGTCGAAAAGCTGCAAATGTTGCTTTCACGTCATCTAGTATTCAAGCCGATGATGAGGGAGACGAATAGCAAAAGTTCGTATTTCACTAGGAAGGAGATCCCACAAAAATGTCTTACCCTCTGTGATCCTCCCCAATCGGACGAGCATTGCGAGAGAGAACATTTCCCGGGTACATTCATCCAATCCATCTGGTCGGTTCGTCGCTAGCTTGAGACGTTGGATTAACCTCCCTGTTGAAAGTTCTTGCAGCTCGTCATCAGTTAGCTGACTTCCGAACTGCACGAATAAGTCAACCTCAAGGTCAGAGTTCGAATTATGCATTCGAGTTGGAAACCATTCTTCAGGCACCTTACCTGCCCAAGAACTGTTTGTTCAATTCGACGCTTCCTTAGTTCCAATGGAATCATGCTTATCATAGACATGTTGTGCAGCAATATCGTACCCGCGACAATGACATAGACTGTCGTGAAAACCTTGCCGGCGTCGGACACTGGAACGATATCACCATAACCTACAGTCTAATGTAAGAGAAAAGAGTATTTTACTTCAACGTGCACCAAAAAGTATAACAGTTCAGCACAAATCAATGCGAGAACCAACAAACAATCAATCTTACCGTAAGCAAAACAGTGGTAAAGTAAAATGAATCGACAAGTGTCATGCCCTCGATGAAATAGAATCCAAAGCTCCCAATAAAAATGATTAATAATGAGTTCAGAAGAGCGCGATTTAATGTCAGCACGATGTATTTTACAGCTTTCAAGCGGCTCATTGGTTTTGTGAGATTGGAAGACGATCCTGACGACTTTGTGCTGGTGGATGTTTCGTCAAATGTTAGCTTTGGCTCGAAAGAATGCTGCGTTGGTTCGACACGTGAAGAAGAGGATCTCTCAAGAAAGGGAGTACATTCATCAATTGCCTTGAAGTCTGCACTCATCCTCCTTACGGGCTGGGTACTTCTGAAAAAATCTTTAGCTGTGGTAGCGTCTAACGACAACGACATATGCCTCGTGTGAGATTGTAAAGGCGGAGGACTTGCACCTGATGGCGCCAATGAAATGCTCGCCGATGAGGTTCCATGATTCGCATCGTTGATGTCCAAGCCGATATTCTGTCCGTCATTGCCACCGTTTAAGTTAACATTGTTTGGTCCATTAAAGCATCCAATGTTTCCTTGATACCGTACATGATTAGCATTAAACCCATTGTTCGTGTGAAGGTTAAGATTCCCCGACCTCCTTTTCTGCTTCTCTAATCGCAAGCAGTTCGGACAGTCCCTGACAAGTGACGCGTGATGATCTTTTTTCGATGCATCATCCAAGCTACCCGCTAACAGCGAGCCGAGCAACAATCCAATAGTTGCCACCCCAAAGTATATGAAGCAGGCACATATCAACTTTGCCCCGTCTGAGGATGGTACAAAATCGCCCAGTCCGGCCGTTGTCAGCGTGATCACTGCAAAATAAACGCAATCTAGAGGTGTCCACCCTTCTTCTAATCCAAAAACAAAGAGTACTGATGTGACGTAGAGCGCAAAGTACAATGCCAGATAGCCCAGCGGACTTTCAAATTGACCTGCGGCAGTTGTCACATCAAAGAAAGCTCGCTGTCTTGTTTTACAATTAGGACAAAAAAAAGTAGGTGGCTGTTTGACGACATCTGATGATTTCTTTTCCTGCGATGGTTCACGAAATAAGGGAGATTCGAGCACGCTTGTAACTCGCTTCATCACCTTATCAAACCGTGCCATATCTTTGCCCTGCGGTCTCGTGGCTCGATGGTTAGTTTTCAACCTTTGAAATTCGCTGGCCCTAGCGCGACTCAACGACGAGTTGTCATCCTCGACATCATAAGACGAAGAAGAAGTCGACGCCGACGAACCAGAAGAATCGGACTCCTTGATGCCATCAACGCATCGTGGTTTCTCTGGAATACAAGTGTTGTGCATAATATCGCTCGAACTTCCAATGCTGTCACTGAAACTATTCCTCGTTCGCAAATTGGAGGATGAGTGCCCCAAACTCCCCATGCTACCTGTAAGGTTACTCTTTGCCATCGTCGCTCGGCTAGATGCGAGATTGCTGCCCCCGCTCCAACTGCCATAGGGAAAAGAAGGATTCCACGAAATATATTGATTGGTTCCATAGTTGTAATTGTCCATTCTATTTGGCGCAAAACGAAGATACTGCTCTCTATCCCAGATACGTTCAAAATTTGATAGAGAACTGCTGTGTTTTTGTGGTTGTTGCTGATGCTGATGCTGATGAAATTGCTGAGGTTGAATTCTATGTGGGCTATTGGGTGTACTTGAATCTGAGAAGGATAAATGTGATGGCTCCTGCGTCTCTGTTGGCCACATGCCTCGGTTAATGTGAGATGGGCTGCTTGAGATGGACTCTCCAGGTGACCCCATTGTAAAACCATGCACCGAAAATGGATTATCATGAATGCTGCCATACTTAGTGACATCATTCTGAGCCCCATTCCCATCATTTTGATTGGGAGCGCGGAATCCGTTCACGCGCATCCCAATCCAATCTACTTGTTGCTGTGTGTTTTTCATTACTATTCCAGCAGCCACGTGATCCCCGGATCGTGTTCGTCTGTGGACGGGTGGCTGATGAGTTTTCGAGAAACGGAGTCTTTTCCGTTTGGATTTTGGTTGTTGTGAAGTTTTATAATTGATGTCATTATGGTTGCTGTTTTTGCTGTCGCTGGTGTTGATCGCGCCAGTGGTTTGATTATCCTTGTGTGCAATTTGACCAGAATTGTTTATGTGAGTGTCCATATCGCCTGTCTTGTCTTGTCCAGGAGAAGGAATGGTAGGTTCCACAGAAGAAACAGCAACTGACGACGATGATTCTCCACCAGCTTGCTCGGTGAGAATGTCCGCTCCACGGAGAGATTCCGAATAGTTGGCAGTGGACGACAAAGATAGATCCGTGTCGAATTGTGTGACATCAGTTACTTGATCATTGGATTGACGGTGTTGTATGCCATGACAAGTCTGCGGCACAAGCGAAGCTTCGGTCGAAGTCGACGGAGGCATCAGCGCCACCTCCATGATATCATTTTGAGACCCAATGAAGGTGGATTTCTTTGATGAGAATTCATTGTCCATGCTGCTAATGCTTTCTGAGGTTTCACTACGCAGTCTACCGAAAGGCAGTGCGATCTTGGCAGATGCCGCCTTTATTTTCTTCTTCATATCACCTAATATTTGAATCTTGTGATGAGTATCGTTGTTTTTTTTGTTGTTTAGTGTCAAGTGCGATTCTATTTGAGAATTGAGGTTGAGCGCTCGTTCTTGTTCGCCCTTGTGGTTAGTGTCTCCCCCTCTCGCGATGGCCGTCGAGTTTGCATCAAAGTGTATTCTAAAGCGTGGCATTGGGCTGATATTAGAAGAGCTGAGACTTGTATTTCCGAAGCTCGATGCATCCCAATCGGCCGATGAAGTCTTGGTTGAATTTCCATGGTTTGTATGTTGTTGTTGAGTGAAATTGTTCTGGTTGTGAAGCATCCTTCTCTGTCTATAAATCAGCTTGCGCTGCATATCCTTGTGACTGTTAGACAGAAGCTCCTCTTCCTCGTCTTCGGACATGCTCGGATCGCTCAAGAAATAGTCAAAAGAGGGCTCCGCTTTGTCGTTGTGACTCGCGCTGCCATTGGGAAACGATTCCGATTCGGCCGGTTTCTTTCCCTCGATTGGCAAGACGTCCGCAGCGCGTACTCGTCGTTGGGAAGAGGGCTGAGACTGATCGGAACACGACAGTTTTGGCGAAGGCGAACGATTGGCGATCAATCGATCCGATAAAAAGTTCCACTGGCTCAGCTTGTTGCTAGTCGACCTGTCGCTGTCCGGCGAGTCGGCGTTGTCGTGCAGCGATGAGGGCGTGGATGATCCGTGTCGTTGGTCATGGTCATAGCGATCATCCTTTGGCTCGAACGAGACGGCTCCGGACGGTTGGCGCGACGCGGATGGTTTCGAGGAGTCGTTGACATACGGACTCCTCGTCATGGTGATGTTGTTCGATGACCGCCAGACAGCACTATTGTACTGAAGTGTTCACTACCATAACATACACAATAAAAGAACAACACATGGAAGACAGAACGATCGAATGATCGTTCTGTAAAATGGAGGAGTATTTTTTTGGTAAACTGAGGCCCAGTATGGTTTCGTATGGTATGGTATGGTGGTGACAACGCATTTTTTCTTGGACCGATAAAAATCGCTAAATACTCAATTTTTCAATCCCAATATTTCATCTCGTGAATCAGTTCATTGTCTTCCTAT
>JALLPC010001117.1:0-10346 GCA_036940045.1 Stephanocyclus meneghinianus | reverse complement strand
TGAGATTTTGTAAAGTGTGTCTATCGCTAGGGTGTCTCCTGGTGTGTCTATCGCACATAGAATTTCATATATATTATCTCTGCAGAAGCAAACGAAAAACCCTGATGCAGAGGTAGAATTGCCGTCATTTCAACAAGGAAGTGAACAAACACTGCAAACTGAAGCAAACTGGCGAAGATTAGATTTCCACAACTTCATTCCATGTGGGCCGCAGCCAATTCAGGACAGAGCCGCAGCCGTAGGGGCACAAATGATCAGCTAAGCCCCAATCACGAAAGCGACAGCTCCGATTGGGATGGTTCCAGCGACGAGAGATCCACCACCGAATCGATTCATGAAGAATCCGGCAAACTGGTCGAGAAAACCGACGAGGAATTCCGTAGCAGCAAGCGCTCGTTGCAGCATCAACGTTGCCCAAGACGACGAAAGAAGAAACAAAAGCGAGAAGAAACGCCGGAAGCAACGATGGCGCGGTTGACAGCATCGTATTCGGCCGCGATGGGGGCGGTGGGGGCTTTGCATCGTGCGAGTAAGCAGATTTGTAAAGAGAATGCTGACAGCATGATTGATGATTCACAAGAGCAGAGCGACGATCAACACATGGAATGTGACAACCAAGTAAACTACAGCACGACGTCTCCTGAAAAACAACGCGATCACGCCCGTATGACAGTTCAAAAAGTTGCACAATCTGCACGCACAACACTTGAACACTCCCTCTTGCTGGATCCATTCATTCTTGCCCCCATTTTTCTCCCCTCAGTTGTTTCTCGTGCCGCACCAATCACCAAAAGCCGTGCGATGGTTCACCTGACAAACAATAATTGCGAGAATAACATCCCTACGGATCTAATGGCATCAGCATTTTTGACCGCATGGAATCAGGCAGACACAGCTTTGGATTCGATGGAATTTTACAGAAAATTATGTGTAGCGAAGTGGAAGAAACTCACCGCGGCCCATAAATGTACCGTCAAACAAATCGCCTATCTTTCATTGGTGAATTNAAATCGCCTATCTTTCATTGGTGAATTACGCCGACTTGCTTCTATGTGGATGCGCCTGTTGCCATTCGTGTAGCAGTGATATCCTTGATCGTAGGCCTGTCCAAAGTCTTGACGCGTTGAAAATCTTTCAAGACAATTGTGACGACGAGCAAAGTCCCAATCAACGCCACACACACAACACGTCCTGTCTGTGGTTCAACGAGTCGCGAGAACAAACATTGCGTCTCGCTCTAAGTTCTTATTGCGATGCTTCAGAATTGGACCCCACCGATCCTGCACTTTGGTTTAAAATTGCATGCACCGCTCGTTCATTGGGAAGACTGGTGGACAAACGTCCTGTCTCCTACAATAAAGAATTGGATGATCCATCGATTGTTTGGAAACCGCGATCGTACCGCTCATTGGAACGATTGGCGTTGGAACGTGGACTAAGTTCTTTGCCTAAGGGGGTTCCCCCGAACAGAATGTTGTCAAAGGCATGGCGAGAGATGGAGAAATGGGATCAGTGCCAGCATGGACAAGTAACTCTAGACGAAGATGACTCAGTTGTGGATACTGATGGGTCTAGGGGCGAAAATCGTCCTATAGAGCTTGTGATTCATTTGCCAAAGAATTCTTGGTCCACGCTGGGGAGGATTTTAATCACGGCATGCAAGGAAGGTGCTGGGTATGGTCGTTCTCCTCTGATGGCTTCTCATGTCTGGTCAACGGTGAGAATTTATCATGTCATATGAGCCACGTACGTGTCACAGATAACTTACCTTTCCCCCTCCTTCCCCACTGTAATTCCATTTACAAGAACTGCCGTGTGCCAGAGGACTATGAATTTGGATCTCCATTGATTGACATCCGAATTTCGCCCCTTTTGTGTCTTCCTCATCATGCGCTTGGAATCATATGTGAATACCTGGGTAAGGAGTAGCAAATCCAAACATTTTGCATTTTCTCATCAAATTATGGCATTGCAGTATTTCAACATTATCTTGGCGCAACGTTCTTTAAACCATCCTCGAAGATTCCGAAGATGTCAAAAATTTAGCTAGTACCTGTAAATCTCTCCCATCCGAGATTCAAACAGCATATTCCGAAATTGATAACCATTGCAATATGGGTTTCAAAGTTCCTGCCTCAAAAAATGGCGAAAATCGAGTTGAAAATGTGCAACCTCCGACATCTGCGTGTGTTGTAGAACAAGAAAAACCCGACAATTCTACAAATCATGACATTGAAAATATGAGTGAAATTAGGACAGGAAACCGTGGTGCAGGAAGGAATGCTACTGGTATATGTTCAGCGCCTGCGACGAATGCGAAGCAACCAAAAGGCAACACTCACCCTTTTCGCGTAGGAAGGGCTTCAAAACGTGTTAGGTCTCTCATGTTAACTTCTGAAAAAGAAACAGAGCGCCAAGCAAATAGATCAAGCGTTGAATATTGCTTCTTAGCAGGAACGTTGTCGTGTACAGCACAACATGCTCTCTATTCAAAAATAATCACGGCTGAGTTTCATTGGGAGCAGTTACCTGTGCTGAAACCTTGTGTGGAGTTTTTGGAGGCATTCTCTGGTAACAAGGTAAAGAATCAACGCGGAAAAAAACGAAGTGGTACTGCTCTCGTGGGCACATACCATTCACTAAGCCATTTCATTAAAAATGTTAGCAGAAAGAATTCTGGGCCGAGACATTTACTTGATCTTTTTCTGGTGCACGTTGCATCAAACCCAGCAGATGTTTTTGAGAGCAGTAGAGGCGACCTAACAAATTGTTACCTTGATTGTAAGTGTATAAACGTTCGAACAAACGGTGGCGTTAACGTGTGGCAAATCTAATATTCTTTTTCTTTCCATTAATTCTCCAACAGGTTTCGATCTGTCAACATCTAGACGTGAGGATTCTGTGGAAGCTGAATACAATTCAATTTGGTATTGCAGGGAAACGAACGAATCGACGGTAATCACTCTCGAAATGTTTTCAGTGAATTTATTGGCCGCCGAGCTTCGGCTGAAAAGAGCCGAGTACCAAGGCACCGAGCATGATGTTCGGAATGATGCAGCTCTGTTGGCCTTTCTCGTCCCAACACTGTTTCAGTTTGTCGTATCGATTTCTCCTACACGTAAAAACAAACGCTGGTTCATCGAATTGGAATGTCGTTGCTTTTGGTTGGCATCAGCGTACTACTTTTGGCTCAGTCACTGTAACAGTGATCCTCTAGCGTCAGCAGAAGGAGAACGCCTAGGGATGGAATACATCAGCAAAGCACTCAAATGCCTCTTCATAAATGAGTCCACGACCAGCCAGTCTGGTATTGAAATCAAGACCCCCCACCTTCATTCGTCTATTCGCGAAGGACATCATTGGTCTGTGCTTTCGTGTGAAACATTATCGGCTTATCACGAACACCTTCAGTCCTCTTCCGTTGTGTCCCGCGCGAGAGAGGAGTTTCTCACCATTCATAAGTCTGTTCAGAGTCATCTGTCTGCAGACCAAACAGCAAAATTGACGTCAGTTGGTAGAGAGTTGCTTGATTGGTATTGGAAGGGAAATGAAACATCCAAAGGCAGCTTTGTTGAGGTGGTAAATGATTTTATTTTTCACCACCAAGATCTTTTTGAGAGAACGCGACCGCATCCTGAATCCACGACAAGTTCAGAAGATTGGTTGGGCGAATTTTATTGGGGAAAAGCGCTTTGGAATAGTATTCCCTATTCTAGAGCTGCATGCATTTCGTGTTTTTCCACGTCTGAAGTGTGTCGCCCCTCTATAATCCAAGTTTTGACATGTTCTCTCTTTGCGTCCGACGAGCATATTGACTCGATTCTCGTCATTTTTGCCCAGCTTGCACTGACAGCTCTTCAGATGCGAGCACGTTTATTGAGTGATTGCTTAGATGGCGATGCGACGATCAACTACTGCGAGGCTGTAGCGAATTCACATAAGTCCTCACAATTCGAACAGCTAGTCTCAGTTGCGAACTACTTCATGGATAAATTGACTCATTGTCTAAATACTGCAGACTTGACTTCCAAGTCTTTCGACGAATGGGAAATACTATGTGGCATAATACACGAGTCGTTGAGAATATCATCCGGCATACATAATAATATATCGTTGGGTCATTTCCATCTCACGCAATCGTTATCACGATTGGTACTTGTTCTGAAGTCAAGCGACGGGATACTCACAGAGTCCATTGAACATATCTTGAATGTGTATTTTGTGGTGAGTGAACGATGCTACATTTCATGCTGTTGTGCGCAGGATTCAATCGAATAATCCTTTGTCTCGATTTTCGTACAAATACAGTCTCTTGCAAAAGTCTTTATACATCTGCGACGAGACTTTGCTTTGGGCAGTTCTGAAAAAGACAGGAGGACGAAATCGTGGCACACGCAGGTTACAGGAAAGGCTGATTTTGTTTCTCACGTCGCGAATGAGTTGGCGGAATGTCTATCAGTAAAACCGTCCAAAGTAACCTCAGACAGAACACTTATTGTGTCTCCCCTCATCAAGGCACTCATGGGTTCAAGAGATCAAGCATATGGAGAAACTTTACCAGTACTCAAGCTCTCTGAAGCTGCACTTTGGTTTTGGAGGCATGTGAATCATATTGCCGATAAAGCAGACTTAGTTCGCGTTCGAATTCTCAGGCCACTAGCTGCTGCAATCATCGCCCTCTGTGGCTCATTTGGTGCTATTGCTGATAGCATTCGAGCGAACGATCCTGTTTTAGAAGATGAGTGCGATAAGAGTGATTGCTTGTCTTACTACTTTGAATCTGATGACAGCACAAATGGGGCGTTTCTCGAAGAAGAACGTGATATGTCAAATACAGAGTACACGATGATTCTGAAGAAACTAAATCAAGTCGTGCAATGCATCTCACTTGTATACTCGGTGGCTGAAAAGGCTCCATGCCAGGAATTTGCCCCATTCATGAGCCCGTCGCATCGGCATGGTCCATTTCTACCTTTGGTCGTTATTCGAATCCTCTCTAATCTAGCAGACAACATTTTTCGCTTGTTCTCACAAGACGTCTGGGGCGAAGAATATCCTTACGGTGCTAGGTCAACTGGCGTATCTCTTGACTCTATCCTCACTTCCGCTTACCGCTACGTGTACGGATTTGCTCTCCTCGGTCAGAACCAAAATTCACTTGAAGGTTCGATTGATGGTTTGCACCTACCAGAATCGATTGAGGCTGCGGCTCAGCTATTCCGCTGTGTTCGTCGTTTGTACCACAGCAACCGTCGCTCTATCCCTCTTAGACCGCTGGAGCAAATAGAAAAGATCCTGCCTCCAAAACAACAAACACCTGTTAGTCTGGCAATTCAAGAATTTCTGTTCAACGCCAATAAACATACAGTCTTGAACCAAGACAAAGAGGACTTGCCGCTGGGTTTTCCTGAGTGGATTCTTGATAAATTTTATGACGATGAGCCTAGATCGCAAAGCGAATCAGATCGTCTGAGAAAGATGGTTTCATCTGAGCTGGCAAAGGGGAGCATCACGAATCTAGACTCGAAGCAAGCTCCGTCTTGTGACGAGGACGGTGGATCCCTTTCAGGAGAGAGAGAGTTGACACGTGGCCATGAACTTTCCTTGTACAATAAATTCCGTGCCGTGCTCGATGATTTGTCGAACAATCCAAGGAACGTTGAGGGATGGGTAGTGTTGAGTGAAAGCTGTGGATTCAAAGCCGACATTATCTGTGACCGGCTTGTGTCGACAAACAAAAGTTTCAAGTCTGCTGACTTCCGCCCAGCGCCAAGCTCTATGAGTTTATCCCCTGCGACAATGACCCTTGATCAGCTTAAAGGAGCCCAGCTCACCGAATTTGAAGAATCTCGAACAACATGGCTCCCATTTCTTGGCGATGATTTGTATGTCTACATGAAGTATCCATGGTCATCCATATCATCTCTTCAAGCATGCGCAAAAGATATTGAGTCGAAACTCACTGGAAATGTGCCCGATTACTCTTATTGGAAGGAGATCCAGTTGAAGTTTGAATCGGGAGACTTCGTTACGTGGGCGCAGGATTGGGCAGGAATGTTTGTATCAGCGCTGAGGACAATGAAAATTAGAGGTATGTAAGAAAATGTCGTTTTTTATCAAAGTAGTCAGATACATCTTCTTAATTCTCATTTATTTTTATCTATAGCCCTCTGTGTCGCAAGATACCTTGCAAAGACAAAAAAGGAAAATGTTATTATGCATCCTTCGGAGGTGTGCGAGGACATCGGCACGGCGTTGTACGGTGATTTAATGGGAGGTACAAGTTATGGATACCCTATCACAATCATGACTTCCCACGAGAAGCGGCTAATAGCCCAATGCGCAAAATCTTTCTTCGAAGAAGCTATCGAGCTGTCATTACATGGCAATTATGCTTGCAAGAGTGGAACTGTCTTGTGGGAAAATCAATTCATGGCTGGGAAATGCCTCGAAAAAATCGCTTCAACTCTTGTCGAAGAAGCATTCATCAAGGGCGACCCCCCAGTAGGTCGATACTATGAGACAGTCCTGACACATGCATTGCAAACTTATTCATCCGCTCTTGCTGATGCTCGACTTCGAGAGCAGTCGATCGGAGGGCATGGAAAATCCGAAACAGGGGGGAGTTCTCATGGCTCCCTTGAAGTCTTTTATCGGATTCACGCTTGCAGATTCAAGGCTTTGCTTGCTTCCATCCGACGAGTGAACGAAGAGCGAGAATTGGCTGAAAGAGAAGCACTTCGCATCACGAATGCAGTCTGGTTCGGTGATAGAAGCAGTTTGCAGACATCATCTGATCTTCGCACAGAAATATGGGATGCCTTTTCAAATTGCGTCAAAGGTATTTTCATTGCGAATCGAATTCTTATTAATCGTTAGGGTCATGGAAGTTTGGGCCTAATCGTTTCATGCACTGTTCTTTGTTTAGCGTTGATGCAGTGTCGCAGCGATGAACCTAGGTTTCACCGTGCTGCGTTCCGTTTGTCTCAGGCACTTAACTGGGCCCCTTTATTTCAAAATTTAGATTGTACCCCTCTGGGGTCTGAAAAGTCACGTGCCCTAATAACTCAAAGATTAAGCATTCCAGGTTTTGACACTGAATCATTCGAACAAAATGCGGCATTGGTAATTGGAAGTCTTTTTGACAAACGAAGGCAAGTCCCACTGTCAGTGATCTCTATATGTCATTCTTCAACTGATGTATCTTTCTTCTGCTCTTTTTCGATCGGTGTTTCTAGGTCTCAATTGTGCGCTGTTTGGGTAACAACTTCAACAACTCCTCCACCTTTCGAAGTCCTTAATGATTCTGTTCGTAAATATGACACTCTTCGGCTAAAGTACATCAAAGCATTCGTCGACTGCATGCTGGTGTGCAGACAAAAGGATAAGATTGAAAGTTTACTTAACCATGCAATGAGCAGTGCTCAGGACCTAGCTGGTTTTTATGAAGCCAGCGCTGCTGTACGTGGGGGCGATCCCGGCAGGCATAATAAACTGTCACTCTTGCGCTCGCGTGGATTCTTAGCAGAAGTAAAACGAACAGCAAGCGATGCTCTGGCAGAACTAATAATGTACGACTTGGTAGACTTAAAGCAACGTGGAGTTGACGAGGCCGGTAAAAAGCTACTGGAAAATGACTTCAAACTGGCAAATACATTATTCCTTCGTTTAAATTCTCATCCTAATGAGATCGTACAGCACATCTATTCCAATGGCCCTATTGTCCAAGTCACAGCGTTGTGCAAGTGTCACATATCAATTCAGGCGGGATACAGGATCAACGAATCGATTAACTTCGAAGAGTTAGATAGTGATACACTTTTCTCGTTTGTTGATCAAGCACTTCAAAAAGCAAAAGAAATGTTCCCAACCAAATTGAAGCAACAGACTTGGAAGAAGTCCATCTGAGACCGTCTAACATATCAGGTGTAACTGCCCCAGTTCATTACGTATTTTTCTTTAAAGGATCTGCTCAACCCATTATCAAAATCAAACTAATTCCTAAACCAGGTCTAGAAATAAGACGTGCATGAGAAAGTTATATGTTACGTTTATAAAGTAAGAGAGTGAGTTTACTAGCACATCCCCCGGTTATTATCAGCGACTTGTGAAGAACAATGCATACCTACTTGAACCTGTCGTCAACCCTTTCAAAATATGCTCCTATCGGTGAAATCATTGCTGTGATCCCCAAATAGTATTTCTCTCCTTTGGTCCGAAGATGTCTCGCTTGCTCAGAGTACGTCTACCCGAGACAACTTCAACAAGTTCCCTTTGAAGTGAAACTAGATGTTCAGAGAGAAGGGTTACAAGACGGTTCGCGTTGGAATCATCGGTCCAAGGGTCAGCACTGTACTTTGTCACCAACCGAGTTACCTCGCCTTTCATTTCTTCGAGCATGAAAGCAGAGAAATTGGGATCCTCGGCAATGTTGTGGTCATCGAATGTCATGGGACCTTCATTCTTGTCGATGACCTTATCCCAAATGCAAGGCCATATGTCCCTACCAATTACCCACTTGGCCATTCTCTCGTTGTTCATCAGGATGTTGCCAATGATTTCTGTTTCAGCAGGGCCATCAGTGTAGTCGCGCAGCTTGTCAGAGGAAATAACCACGATAGGCTTACATGTTCCAGAGACTTCAGCACAGTGTGGGTCTTGAGTAGTCACGTGATCATACACCAGAGTGGGCGTGTCACCAGTAAACACTGGGTCATCTGCTGCACCATCACAGCTTCCATAATAGTCTCCGTGGTCCAGATGAGCTTTCAATGCACTAGAACTGACTTCAAGTTCAACCCAAGGGTTTTTCTTGCTCGAGGTACGATGGCAGATGATAACCTTATCACGCTCACTTTTGATTGGTTCGGGATCGTTCCAGACTTGCCAATAATCCGTATCGATGACATTATGAGTGAAAGGCTGCGAAATGTCGACAATTGTGAGAAACGAGCGGTTACTCGAAAAATGACCCAGTCAAACAAAACTGCAACCCTTACATCACGTAGAAGTCCATTCTCCATCCAGAAATCAATATACCATCCGTATCTGTAGATTTCTTGCAATACATGGGCATCTCTCCAGATGTAATATTCTACACAAAAAAATGAAGAAACCCAATTTAAATGTTTGAAAAAATTGTGCAGATTGAAAAGTCCCATGATATGACCAGATAGGATAGACACTCACCGTCAAAGTCTTTCCTGGTCACATACAATTCTTCTACTTTCACTCGATCTTCATTGTAAGACTTTTCAAAAGAAATATACCAACTGATGTCGCTGAATTCCACCACTCTGTTCAAGATATACAGATCGAATAGGCATTAGGGGAACGGCGTCAATTTTAGTTTCATGTCCAGTGATCAAGAACACAATATGCTCACGAGCGGCGAATATACTGAACAACAAGAGCAACTTGATCTGCTTCCTTGCCCCAACTCCATGTCCCTGCAGGATGGGGGTAGTTGGTTTTAATGACAGGTGAATTTGAATACCCATTAAACACGAAGTCCCAGTCATCTTTGGAAGGCATCCCTGTCAATGCTTCCATTAGCACGTACGCCATCCTCTTGTCCCTACGCCAGAGGAGAAGAATTCGTTAAATGAACTGCTTTCGTCTGCGGGAAAATTCCAGCAGAATCAGCAGTCGCAGGTAGCCACTCACCCGGAAGGGAAGCCAGCCAGTAATGTCTTGTAAAAATCAATCTCCGCCGGGACTGCTGCCAGAGGTTCCTTCCACTCGCAGTTACCTCCACCAAGTTCAAGACTCAAACCACGGCCACGCTTAGCCCGACGTCTGGATTTGGATTGGATGGCAATGAAACCACCTCTCAAAGAGCTAAACTCGTCGTCTATAACAAATATTGCGACTGCTGCAAGCAGAGTGAACACTCCTGCAATAGCAGCCTTCTTTGATGTCGTTGAAATCATTGTGGAGACTTGATCGTTGCTTCGTTTTATGACCTTGAATGTAGAAACCACTTTCACTCAACCTATTAATTTTGATTTCATGGGTGACACCAATTATTTTTTATGACCTGAGTGTAGTCATGACTTTTATCCTACCGAGATCCATGCAGTGAAGTCATCTTGAATCTTGGACACAATATAATATATAATGGTACAATACAATACCATACTCAACACTCAGCTCATTTTTATGTTCTGTTTCAAAATGACCTACCCGGACATAGCAATGTTACGAAGACACAAGTCTATCTCGTACATAGATTCGTAAAAAATAAAGTATCGTTCAATACATAATAATATATCATCCAACAGGAACATCATTGAGTGTACGATCGCAAAAAATCTCTTCTATGGTACATATTCCCCCCCCCCCCC
>JALLPC010001116.1:0-10344 GCA_036940045.1 Stephanocyclus meneghinianus | reverse complement strand
GCCCAGCCCATTGTGAGCCTTCTTAGGAATGCTGGAGTCAATCAACTCCATCTTGTGCTTCCCTTCAGTCTCTTTTGCTTTAATCACATTAGGGTGCTTATGATCAAGCTCAGCATTATTCTCAATATTCTCAAGAATGAGCAGGAGTGCTCTATTACTGGTGGGAGAGGCATTCTCTGTCATGTCTTACTAAGTCTACCACTTTGCAGGACACATGAACATAAGGTGAGTCACAAGGTTGGTGTCATCCAAGGGTAATATCTTCTTGGTTGATTGATTGGCCTTTGTACTGTAGTACAAGCATGGAAGCATCTTGAGGTAGCTGTTGAGCTGTTCCGCTTGGACAAAAAATGATTTATCAAAACTGGGTTGTTTTTTAAATATGTTGGTGATGTAGTACTTGAGGGTCTCACAAGCATTGTACCAGAACACCTGTTGAAGGTGGAATGTGACACACTTGCAGAAGGAGCCCCAAGTCTTGATGGAATTCTTGGTGTGCATGATCCCAAAAACATCTTCCCAAGCAGTATGAGTCACCTTAATTCTTTTTTCCCATGAATACCTCACTACATAGGAGAGGAGATTTCCATACAATTTCAAAGCCTTTGCTCCTCTCATAGTGTTGGCAAGCTTTGCAGCTTCCACAGTCATTGCTGCCTGTTCTTGGGTTACTTTGGTAACTGCTAGGGCAGATTAAAAGGTCTTGGGATCCGGATTTGGGTTTGCACCCTTTTCTTTCTCACCCTTGAATGTTTTTTCTTGGAGCTACATAACGGTATGTACTCCATCTTTGCAAGGTCCATATCAAGGTTTGCAGTCTCAAGAGTTTCTTTGGCATTGGCAAAGGTTGCATCATGCCCCATCTGCTTGTATGCTTGAATCATGGTGCATACATGCAGCAAGAACTGCTCAGGAGTCCTGGATGACCATATCACCAACTCAAGCTCATTCCAGTATTGGGAAGAGGGAACTTGAAATAGGTGGTCTCTTTGTTTTTCTTGATGGCATCCTGCATGGGATTAGTGCATGGGGGGATTCTTTCCTCTGATGCCACACGCATACTCTATCCACTTGAGCCCTTTGGGAACAAACTTCTCGGAGGACATGGCTTGTAGAAATTCTCCTAGTCTTGATACTAGAAAGATTTCTTGTAAGAACTTTGAGGAGGCTGGAGAAAAAATGTGTGCATGGTGGCAGGCAGCAATGGTAGTACCCTGTATCTTAAAAATTCTCAACCATCTGTTGGTCAAGGGGAGGGCTTTGACATGTGATAGTATGAAGAAACTTTGGAATTCAGCCATCATATGATTATGACATAAGCAAAAAGTTAGGCGAATGTTAACAGGAAGTACAAAATATTTTCTGGATGTTTGGAAGTTATATTTTATGAGCTATTAAAATGATTACAACTGAAGACTGCAGAATTTCAATTCTCTGGCTTTTATCATGTAAGTCACCAAACAAGCATATAGTTTTCTGTACAAACTGAGATGTTTGCATGAAATACATATTGACAAATGTGTAGCCTCTTCTCATCCTAGGAATGATCTTAAAAGAGACTTAAAGATCATGTGTAGGTTTCTACAATATGGTATGTTTTTGCAAGATCCAATCTTTTGGAGATCTGAATCTTGGTGAAAAGAATCTTTTACAGGTTTTTTTCCTAAATGGGAGTCCATGCCCCATGGCACTGTGTCAATTTTGGGCATATCTAGGGTAAAATACCTGAGAACATCCTTGACTCATGTCAGGCACCTCAAACAGCATGTCCTGTCCAAAAATACTGTGTCTGAGGAGGTCTTAAACACTTTATGATAGGTAGAGCAAATGGCCCATGATGGGCGTTTTGAGAAATTCTGAGATATCACTCTTGCTGACAGTTTGTCCATGTAGATTTCAGCTGTGTGGTGCATCCCCATGATAGTTTGATGCACTTGCTTTAGTATTGTGTTTGCTTGTGGGCTCTGCACACTGGTCTGCATATGTGTGATTCCACATGTAGCACATAGGGATCTGAAGTGAAGTTTGAACTCACTTCAGTTGTTATTGACAATGTATTTGCTATGTGGGTATCTGCAAAGCCTGATCCTGTTGACTATCATACCTACTGTGGCTGATATCTTATCAAAGTTTGTTTGTTTTTATATTTATTTGCATTGTTGCACTTGTGCCCCTTTGTACCCCTAAGAATATCTGGCAAGCTGGGCTTGGATACAAGCAAATCAACAATCTCAAACAAAATGGTTGCTGGATCAATCACTGTAACATGTATAAAGTTGATTTTTATACCGCCCGTGCCATTGAGGGTGTATTGTCCAATGTGATCCACAGAAAATACCTCCCAAGGGTTGGTGACAATGAGTGTGTCCAGCAATTTGCCATAATTATGCATGTGTCATTTGTTGACCTGGCAATTGTGACACTTTTTGACATGTGATTGGATGGTATGTCAAATAGATCAATACATCAAACTGAGAAGCATCTGTCAAGAAGAGTGGAGCATGGGTGTTGGAGGTAATGGTGATACCATACGACTGCTCTATCTTGTAAATCCTTGGGGATGACAAGTTTACCATCATTGCATAAGGTTATGGTGTTTTTGACCAGGTGGATTGAATAGCTAGGCTGGTTCTTGAGTTGTCCCACTGTGATGTCTTCTGACTGGGATTCTGTGATCTTCCTTACAGAGAGAAGATACACTGAATTTTCTTGACTGCAATTGGCAATCACAAGGTTCATGGATTCCTCATAGTTTGCCTGTGATGTACCTTCAGCCTGCATGTTGACAGTGTAGTGACATCAGCAGTGCATAAAGATCATCCATGTCACCCTGTCATTAGTGATGGGACTGTAATCCAAACATGAAATGGCATCCACAAGTTGTGGATCCCTTTTGTGTACATGATTGTGGGGCCCTATTATTCCAAGAGTTATTTCTAATGATAAACTCAATCCATGGTGATCCATAGAGCATCCCACATGAGGATTTTGTGGTCGGTGTTCACAGTGATAAGTTCACCTTGGGCATGTCTCTGATCTCTTTCAGTGTTTCCACTATGTCCAGTAGTGCATGCTTGGTTGCACTGCATTTTTGATGCACCTTACTCAGTTTCCTGCCAAAGAATTCCAGCAGCCTATCACTTTGAGCAACGACAGCACCAAGTTGAAACTTAGAGCTGTCAGTTTATACGTCAAACTTCTGTCATTAATCAGGATAGGCCAGGACAACATCTTAAGCAATCACTGTCTTCATGTTTCCAAATGCAGTCTGATGCACACTGTCTCATTCAAACAAGGATGTGTTATGTAATCTGAACTTATTACTTTTTATTTTATTACACACACAAAGTTCCCCTTTTTTATCTAACCGAACACTTCAGAAATCAGAGTCAAAGCCACTGTCACATTCATTGTGATGATTGAAATGTTCTTACCTCATGCAGCCTTTTTGAAGATGGTCTGGAAAGCTTTCTTGCACTCCATGCAAACAATCTGTACAACATTTGCCTCCTGTGGGTTGTGGTCTTTCTAATGAAGCCTTGCTGAGCCACCAGACTGCTTGGGTGTCCGGTTGGAGTTGCACCAATTGCAGTCACACATGTTGTGCATGGTGTGCACACCCATGCTTCTTGTTGGAGGCTGTAATGCCTCTTGGTTCAATAGACCAGCCCCTCTTGAGGGCCTCCTTTGGTATCTGGGGATCAATTGACTCCATCTTCCTTTTCACTTCGGCCCCTTTTGTGCTGTTACTACTAGTGGGCTTCTCATCAACCTCAACATTTTCAATTTTCTCAAGAAAGAAGAAAAGTGACTCAGTACTGAGCAGAGATTGTTTCTGCCGCTTGGTAGGGCACCTTCACAACAGATGTGTTGCAAGATTGCAGTTGTGGAGGGGTTTTACCATCTTTGTTGCACTATTAGCCTTAGGATGTAGTACAGGCAAAGAAGGATCTCAAGGGAGCTGTGGAGCTGCTCTGCAGGTTTGTTAAACTGATGCACTGACACTCGATTGAGATTCTTGAGCGTGTTGATGATGTAGTACTTCACCACCTACCTGGCATTGGATCTGAAGACCATCAGCTGGTGGAAGGTGACATTACTAAGAGATGACTCTCCCATATCTTATATCCCTGTTCTTTGTGGAGTTCACCAATGAGGTCTCATTTTGCCTTTACTATCTTTTCCCAAAGCCAACAGGACTCATCAGACAGGAGATTTGTGTAGAGTTGGAAGATCTGGGCTCCAACTACGTCTGCCTTTGTCCCGGTCTTGTCCCAAGCTTTTCAGGCTTTATTGAGAGCTGACATGGCAGCTGTGACAGCTTAGCTGCTGTTGTCATCCTTCTTGTCCTTATTATCCTTTTTGCTCATGGAGTATGAATCCTTCACAATCTCCTGTCAAGCTTTGCTGCCTCTATGACTTCAACTTGATTTGTGAGCTTCATCAACAGATCAATCTGCTTGACAACATAGATAGCCCCGTGCATGTGAATCAGAAAGTGCTCAGGGGTGCTGCATGCCTAGATGGCCACTGGTAGATTACTACCCATCTCAAAGGGCATCAACTTGAAATCAATAGTTTTGGTCTTGCTTTTGAGTGCATTTTGAATTGGATCCTGCTTGGTAACATACCAAACAGGAAAATTCTTGCCTCCAACACTGCACTCACACTTGATGTACTTGAGCCCTTTGGGCATGGATGTCACACATAACATCTTGTTGAGAATCTCACCAGACTGATTTTCTTGAAATAAGGTGTTCTAAGAACTCTTTGCAGAACAAAGATGGAAACATACATGCTTTGGGAGAACCTTGGTGGTACTGACATGCGATGTGCAGTGCTGATGGCTCAAAGTGTTGACACTTGTACAGAGTATGGAAGATGCATGAAGTTGCATCTCAGCGGAGACAAAAATTTGACCTCAGCAGAAAAATTTAGAAAAGGTTTCACTACTATTGAGGTGCAAGTAATGTTGATCAGAAGTGGAAATTCTAAGATTAAAAAGCTACTCAAAAATGAGGATTGATCTAATGCAATTAACATGAGATCATCATGCAAAATATAGGATGATTACTTTCTTTTGTTATGTTTTCTGCAGTCCTACAAAGCTCTGTATAGTTCTGTTGGGGTGGTGTGTATGTTTCTACACACTTTTGGTATGTTTTGGGCTGCTCAGCAGATCTTTAGATGTTCTGAGCAAGATCCAATCAATACAAAGATTTGGATCTTGGATCTTTGGATCTTTAATCAAGTTTGTAAATTTTCTCAGCTGGGATCCCAGGACAAGTGACAGTTGTATCTTATGAACATAATCAAAATTACTGTAAGTTATGGTGTGTTGGACACACCCTAGCGATAGACAAACTTTACAAAATGTCACCATTTTTATGGACGTTTCCTTTTTTGACTCTTTTTTGCCTGTTTTCAATAGGAATTTTGTTGGGTTCCTGGTTAAACACAGTTTTACTCACCTGATGGGCCTAGATATTTAGGTAGTATTTTTTCCTGCTCCACAACAAAAATGATGTTTCCTTTGCTCCCACCACTGGAATGGGCTGTTCCAAATATCAGTATTGTCATAACTGACAATGTACAAGCATGTGGTGTACACCATAGTGGCTTATGGTTGTGGTAACACACTGCTATTGAAGTGGAACACACGTGGGTTTGGCAGATTGTTGCATCAGCTGAGAAATGGCACCGGACAAACTCACCACTTGTTCATGATTGGGTGAGATGGTAGATAACCTCCTTCTACCACAATGAAGTGGTGCAAACAACAGGGGCATAAAAATGATAGAAGTTTGGAAGTATCTATCATATTTTTTATAGACGTCTTCATTTCACATGCTTTAAATTTGCAAGAGCGCAGTTCAATAGACACACTTTACAATATCTCAGGACATTTGGTGTGTCTATTGCACTGCTCTTTATGGTAGTTCAATATAAGCCTGGTTTCAAAAATTATACAAATCATGAGCAAAAGCATTCAAAATTAAAAACATCATACATTATTGAAAATGTTATGACAACAAAACAAAATGGCACAAGCCCATCAAGCAGATCCACACCCAACAAGCCAGCACCAAAACAAAAAAGAAGAAAAAGCCACAAATGCCTTTCCTTTTCATTTGTGGCTCTATCTGATCCATTGCCAAGAGCCCAGAACATCTGGCCTCTCTGCAAGATGAGCAGTGTACTGAGCCCCACAATTCTTAACATCCCTGCATTAACCTTCCTACCTAGGTTGCTGCTTCTCCCTCATCTCTTGTGAATGAACAATAGCAATAGTAGTGAATATGAGTCACAGTATCTGCTTATGTTCTGCTTACTGTATTCTAGGTCCATCATTGCTAATTTTTGGATTGATTGAATCCAGTTGAGCCTGCTTCTGCTATGTTGCCATATCAATATTTGTCCTCAGGCTACCCCAGCCGAATTTCTTGTTCATCTTTTCCCTATTAGGTTGCTTGTCCTAATATCACTCCTACAACAATGGTCAAAACTTCCTCAACAGTTATGTCATTTTTTTACCCTCTGTCAATTGCACTCTGGTCCATTCTCCATTTAATGGCTAGTAAACAAGATATGAATCACAGTAGGTATAATATTGTGTTCATACAACTTTGAAATGCTAATTTGTTTTGATTCACTTAGCACCTGTCAGAATGTGTTTTTGTAAAAATATCACAGATGCCTATTCAGCTCATCTGTGCAATATCACAGGCAGTTTAACAGTATGACTTCTCATGGTGAGTTGTGGGGTCTTAGTCCCAGATTCTGTTTTGCAATTTCTCTTCTCTTCTCTATGAATTTTCCCGGGTTTTAATGCAAAATCAGCAAAAAATCCATTCAAATGATTGGAGTGGGTTGGAGACTTGATTTTTCATGCTATAAACTGGTTGAATTAAGATGAGCTGTATATTTATAAATTTGACCCTCATATTCAATTTAAGAATTGCTGGTGCATTCTTGCTTGTTGCTGAGTGTCATTAAGACATACTATAACACAAGCTCATATCGCTGCATTTTTCTTTGCAGTGCAACATAGGTTTTGTTTCACTACATGATGCATTGTGCTATTTTACACTCTTTTTAGGGACCAAATCAGGTACCATATGTGCCGGTGTGTAAGAAATGGTTAAATTTTTGTGAGGAGAAGGAGGGAGGAGTGAAGAAGAGTTAAGACCCAATCATAGGCTATATCTTCAATAATGTTGATCTTAGGTGAAGTGTAGACTTGTTTTTTCTCTTCACCAACAATCATTGAGACAGATACAATATTGTAAAAAATTAACATAATTAAAAGGATTATAATTGGTTTACAATGTCATTCTACATTTGTTTGGGCTACATTCAATTAAGCCAACATGATATTCTGTGTAATTGCATGTAGAGCACAAGTTGAAAAATGATGTCCAGGAAATACTAGTCCCATGTCATACACTTTTTCACAGTTTGGCAGACCATTTTTATTTTATGCAATTTATATGCTTACTACTACTGACATTTTTTGCCCATGAAAGCTTACCCTGTGGTAAACATGGGATGAGCACCAGTTCAGCTGACCTCCTCCACTAGCACATCAGATCAAAAGTCATCTGCAGGCCGCTCTTCATTGCTGTTCACTCATACTCCAGCAATAACACTTTGACTCTATCTGCTATTTCATTTGCAAGAAGATGAGGTCACACGATGAAAGTATGATGTTTTCTGCTACCTTTTGAAATGATTATTTATGTTGTAACTCACTTTCTCTTCTCACATATTGCATTCCTAAAAATACAGCAAATCCATTATTTTGAACCAAGAAATAGGAGACCTGTTGGGTTGATCCATTCAATCTTATTCCTAAATCACTATATTCTTTTGATGAGTGCTGGTTCTATATGAAATTTTACAGTTTGTCTCATATCCATATGAATTTGACTTTTACTGATTTTTTATCAAAAATTCGTGAAAAATTACTGAGCCAAATGATTAGAGTAAGAGGGAGTGGAGTTGCACTTTAGAAGCCCACTTATGATTTGTATTGAGGTGGAGAGGAGGGGGCAGATTCAATTGAGTCTTTGTTCATTATTTTCCCTCTTCAGTTTCCCTACCCTCCTCTTTTAGTCATTCAATTGAACAACTACTGATACTTTCTTTCTTTGGACAGGCTTTTTTAATTGTGTAGCACAAGCTCATACAACCCAAATTGTTTGTTTTTGTGCTATGTATTCTTTATTATGTATGTTCACTGTGTCTATTGCTGTTTTGGGTTTTGAGACTAGGCTATACCTGGTGATGTGTGAGAAGTGGGGATTGTTAGTGTGGAAGCAATGGCAAGGTATACACTCTTCATCAAATTAAACATGGGTAAAGTGCTGGGATGTTTATCTGTCATTTGACAAAAAAACAGAGAAACATACTTTAGGGAATAATATGACTGGAAGAATCATGAAGGAAATCGTGAAGTGCATTGAGTGACAGTATACTGTGATATCATGTATTGTGGGCAGTTAACAAAGCAATGTCTAAGTGAACTATAATTATTTTTATCTGAGTGTTTTACTCAATTAACTAGACCTTTGTATATAATATATAGTAGCATGCATTGCATTTTATATGATGATTTTTTACTCATAGGAGGTAATATATCCTTGCAGTAATCGATTATTTCTTATCTAAGCTTTATTGGAAGCTTACTAACCTTTGTATTTCATATCATTTATGAGTATTTTATATGATAATATTTTCACACGTAGAGGTAATATCTTGTGGATCTGAGGGTGGTGACAGAGTTCAATAATGTTTGCAGTCTTGTTTCAATTAGTGTACACATGATGGTTGATGGTAGACAAAAAATTAATCTTCATATTGGAACTCATACTAAATCTCTGTAGATGTGAATAGCATTTTTAGTAACCCAAAAAAATAAAATAGAAGCATTTACCAAATTGAGCTTGAAAAGGAACCAGTCAGAAAAAAATACGTTAACCTCGTTTTTGGTAACCAAACTGAATTCTTACCAAGGCTGCACCGACAAAGTTGGGGGTCTAGTTACCATTTCGGCAAAGTAAGGTCAAAACTAGGAACTTGACCTGAAAATAGTTCCTGTGGCTGTAACCAGTCTAAGGTGCCAGTTCAAGTTGAAATATATCCCATCATATTTGTCATCTGTAGAGAATGTACCGGCATCTATGCACACCAAAAAAAGATTTGTTTCCTCTCGCCCACTCACAGCTGCCCTTTATGTTGCCCAACCATAACAAACCTTCCCTCCTAGTGCTCAGATGGAAGCGGGTTGGGATTTGTAAGGGTGGCATATTGTTTGGGTTTTCTGGTGTGGCTGCTTAAAGGTAGTTGCCTTTGATGCAGTCTGCAATGGCTGGGATGCATGGAAGCGGCTATCTGGATAGCCTTGAGTTTGTTCGGTGCTGTTTTCCATATCTGGAAATACACGACAATCAACCAAGCCTAAGAATTAATTAATATAATTACATTTTAACAATGAATTACTTTTATTTAATGTAAAATTAAATTAGACAACCCCCATGTCCATCTTCAAATGGAGCACCATCATTGAGCACTGCCCAGGCAGGGACGAGGATGAGTCTGTTCAAGAGGGTGGGTATGGCACCAACTTGAGCCAGGGCAAGACTGCCTGTGGACTGGAGGGAGAGGATTTGGTGAAAGCTGTGCATTGCCATGGAGAGGAGGGCATGAGAGATGGTATGGGTGTGCATTAGGGTGAGAAATTCTCATGGAGTTGGAGGTGAATGGAGGCATTGGTAGTGGCAGAGGGTGTGGTTGCAGTATCAGAGGCACTGGGAATGAAACTTCAGATCATCTGAAGTTTACTTTGAAGGCATCAAAAGTTGCTCAAACTTTGGACAAAAAATTTGGTCCAAAGTTATAATCCAAAGTTTTTTGAGCTTATAACCTATTAAACTTTGGGTTACATTTCATGACAAACAAAACCACAGCCTGAGGCCATGAACATACCTACAATGAACTTGGAATCTAAGGATTAAATAAAGATAGTCTCACTTTGGTAAATGTCACCAATTTTCTGGACATTTTTGTTTTCTAGCCTTTAAACCCATTTTGTCCATTGAAGTTTAACAGAATTAGATTCTCCATTTCCAGATCAATATGTCCATATGCTGTGCTCCTCATAACTTGTCTTTGTTTGTGAGGTATGGCATTTTTGCCATCAAACTCTGACCTAAGCCTAAAAAGTAGTCAAAACTAAAAGACTAGAAAGTAGTTGATGGTATGCTACTCATGGCTGATGAATTTTTATGAGTTAATTTAGTTGTAAAAATGAAGTGAAAAACCATGATGAAGCAAATGTGCTTC
>JALLPC010001115.1:0-10349 GCA_036940045.1 Stephanocyclus meneghinianus | reverse complement strand
TTTTATATTTATTCACGTGTTGCACCTTTGACGCAACTTCAATATACGACTACTTTCTTCATGTGAGTCCCCCAAGAAGTAGTTGTTTCCGAGATAGTCCGAGATGTTCGACTCCTATTTCCAATAGATATGTTGCAGAGCATTGTTTTGTACGATATAACGGTTTTGTTAGGGTTATGGTATTGTGTGTGTTATTCCAGGAGACTCAGAAGACCAGACTATGTGAATGATGCTTCCGGCTGTTGAGCACCATGAAGCATCACAATTATTGACGTTGCTGCTTCAGGCTGGCTGGCTTCAGCTTCCTCCCGAAAACGCCGAAAAGAACGCGAGGATTTAGCGAGCATTGAGATGGGCAATCGTTCTCAACCGACGGCCGGGTCACTTCAACGGGGTCCCTCCACACACTCATTAGAATCCTTGTACAGCGACGAATGCGGGGGAAACGATCACGAACCGCGACGTGAAGTCACTCTCGCCAGAATGCCAAGGACTTCAAAGATCATTCCGTTGAGACAGTGGATCAGGGGCGCTCTAGACGCCAGTGGCAGTGACATTGCCGCAGGCTCATCGTCGTCATATCTCGCTTCGTCACTGAAGATTGCCGTAAATTTGACGAAACAAATCTCGCAGGCAGAAGATTTGGCGAGATTTGGTATTTTTCGCGGGCTGGATGTGTTGCCGATCGGTGCCGGTGTTGATTGGGCTGGTTACGTCATGGTTCTTTTGAAGGTAAATAGCCAAGATGATAGAGCGGGCAGTGGAATTTTCCAACAGCAGAAACAGCTACGAAACCAGAGCGGCCCCGTTCCTGGCGAAGCAACCGCTCGAGATGAAGACGCTGATTTAAAAGCCTTCTTGAAAAGTTGCGGCGTCGANGAGCGGCCCCGTTGCTTGCGAAGCACCCGCTCGAGATGAAGATGCTGATTTGAAAGACTTCTTGAGAAGTTGCGGCGTCGACGAATACGGAGGAGCAGCGAACGGCTCGGACTCGGTCTTACATACAGCAGACGCTACTCTCGAAAAAACGTCGTTTTATAAGAATGGGAGCAAAGCGGATGTTACTACCTCAAGCAAGACTGGGGATGTGAGCTATCTAAATGTCGACTCGGCGGAAATTGCATGCTTCAATACTCAAGCCTCCAGCGGTCACGACATCGAAGTCAACACAAACAGAGATAAGTTACTACGAATCTACTCGCTCGGATTAGTTTTTTACGAATTATTCTCTGGGGGAGAGGAGCCGCCTCATGATTTGTCAGCTCTTTCTTCTTCCAATGGAGCATTTGTATCTCTGCCAACGTTGAGTCTCCTAGACTCGGGTAAGGACAATCATTTCACTTGTGATTCGAAGCGACGTCAAGGTCCAGCCGGATCTAGCAGTGAAATTGGTTTATGCCAATTGTCTTTCGAGTATCTTCAACTGATGGGCCTCCCTGGTCCTCTATGCAATTTGATCTTTAACATGCTTGATTGTATTTATGGGGAGTTCAGCGGAAACGATTCTTACTCAAACATCGCAGATGTCACTTCTGATTTGCAATTGATGATTGACAGACCATTCAAGTTCCTTAAAGACTTGGATATCGAAAAGCTGTCGTTGTCTGGTTTGCAATTGAATGAGACTCTTTTTTTCAGGGAGGAAGAGTTTGCATCTGTCCAATCTTGCTACCACCGTTCTGTTTCGGGCTCAGGGTCATACGAAGTTGTCATAATTATGGGCGAGTCGGGGATTGGGAAATCGTGGTTAGCACATCGTGTGGGCAGGTTCATTGCTGCTCAAGGGGGGCTATTCTTATCAGGAAAGTTTGATCAGATGATGCAGGGCAAACCGTTTTCGGCCTTGGCATCAGCATTTGATCAGTACTTTGATGAGATGACTAGGGTAAAGGCATCATCAGACTGGGCGAGCGTCTTTGCACGTAAATTATTGTCGGCACTAGGAGAAGACTCTGTTGAATTCTTGATCAAGATAATCCCCAAGCTCAGTTGCATACTCGCTTGCAAGACAAATGCAGGCACTGCAAATGATTCAGCTTCTGACAAAGACTGTCAGCATTCGATGCACAGGCTGCATTATCTGTTGTGTCAGTTCGTGGAGGTTATAAGTAGCGTTTCTCCCGTGGCCGTGACACTGTTCCTTGACGACATTCAATGGGCTGATGCTGCGTCTATCTCAGTTTTGAAGCAGATCTTAATTAAAGGGCGGGCGCGGTTTTTCTTTCTTGGATGCTGTCGCGATGATGAAATGCAGAACGACCATCCATTTTGGAAAATGACTGAAAATGTTGATGTTTTTGGCATTAAAACAACAGTAGTCAAGTTAAATGGCATGGAGAAGGATACTCTCAACCAAATGGTGTCGGATTTGTTGTGTCTTTCTCCACGTTTGGTTTTGCCTCTTTCTGAGATCGTTTACAATAAAACGAAAGGCAACCCTTTATTCTTCTCGCAATTAATGCTTTCATTGAATCGTGATGGATTACTGCGTATCAGTCTCGGTCGCCAACGCTGGGAGTGGGACGAGGAAGAAATCCAGTCACGAAAATTACCTGACGATGTCGCGTTGTGCTTCGTAAACGGAATCAGCAAGCTCCCACTTGAGGTGCAGGCGGCACTTCATACTTTGTCCTGCTTTGGGGCCTCCATGAAATGCGAGTTCATCCAAGCGCTTGAGTCTCATCTTAGTTTGAAGTTATTGGAGCCATTAAAAATCGCCGCTGCTGAGGGTCTGGTAATCAATTTGAAAGGCTCATTTAACTTTTGCCACGATCGTATTCAAGCAGCGACGTATGATTTAATTAACGATGCAGTGCGCCTTCGTGATCACTCGATGTACGGGCTCTGTTTGGCGAAGTTAGCGTTGGAAAGTGGAAATGATGAAATGCTATTTACGGCTGTTAGCCAAATCAATCTTGGGGGCTCTTCGGTTGTTTCAGATATTCAAGACTCTATTACAAAAGCGATGTATAATCTGTCGGCGGGAAAGAGATCAATCATGTTATCAGATTTTTCGTCCGCCTACACCTTCTTTACCTTTGGTATAAATTTTCTTCCCAACAATCTCTGGACAGATTACTATCATCTCAGTCTTGAACTTTTTGGGTTGGCAGCCAAATGTGCACTTTCGATTGGAAACCTTTCCAACCTTCGCTCGCTTTCCAGCGAAGTTATGAAAAATGCTCGATGCTTTGATGACAAACTCAACATATACTTCACGATGATTTCCTCTCTTGCATACGCATCTAAGGTTGCAGAAGCAGTGGAAAAGAGCTGCGTTATTGTATCACGTCTTGGGGAGGACATGCCAAGCACTCTAACGAATGAAGCATTAGTTCAGCATATCCAGAACACTCAATCAATGATTAAAGGCCTGTCTGAAAGCGACTTGTTGAATTATAGACTGATGACAGACGCCACGAAGTTGATATCAATGAAGTTTCTTGCCAAACTGCAAAGTCTAGCTTTGATGGTCAACCCAAACTTGCGTAAGATCTATTCTTGTTCATGTTGTTAGAAGACTCACACTTTGGGATTTTTTTAGTCACTTATTCTGTTGTTTTTTGTTAACCTAGATGCATTTGTCACTTTAAAGATGGTTCAGCTCACTATCTTACACGGTAGGTGGACTAAGTCAAATGATTCCATGCATTTTCATCGTTCAACACTTATCTGTGTGGTATTCTCGTGCTTTCTCTCTTTTTGACCCAATATCCAGGTTTGTCACCAGTCTCTCCAATCGCTTTTTGTTATTTTGGCTCCCTTCTTGCAAAACTTGGTGATCTTCGGGTCGGCTACAGATTCTCTGTCCTAGCCAAGACCCTTCTTGATAAGCTAGGTCAGTTCTCACACAATCTTGAGCAGGAATTGTATTCTTCACTTTGAACAATATTTTTTCATTTGGCTTATTGTGTATTGCATTGACGTTGCTTTTTTTCTCTTTTTTCTGTAATTGGCCTTTGGAAATTTCTCTGGAGGTCGCAGGGGAAGTAATCTCCGTGGCCGCTGAAATGCTTTGCTTCCTTGAGCCGTTACAAGCAGCAAATGAACTGCGCATGCAAGGTGAATCCGCTGCACTGGCTTCGGGCGATTTGTACTTTGCATGTATTAGCCGATTGAAGTATTGTTCAACATTGTATTGGTCCGGAAGAAATCTTTCGCATGCTAAGGACGTTTTGTCTAAGGCATCCCGTTTTATGAAGGAACACGAGCACAAAACATGTTTGGTCTTCCTGCATCCAATAGAGCGAACCATTTTGGCACTTACGGGGGACAGCAAGGAAAATTACATTTCCCGGGAGAACAGAAACCCTCGTCAGCTTATGCAACTGTAAGTATTGCTGTGAATTCACAAATCTTGCAATTCTAGTCTCGTCTCACTTGTTATTTTCTTCATAACACCGCAGCTCTTTCCACAACATGTTACTATCATTTATGCTGCACAAGCATGATTTGAAGGAGTCTACTGAGAAATTCTTTGAGTCAGAGAAGAAATCTTGGTTTTTATTTCTTGCTGACACTCGCCATGCTTTGATTGCTGGCCTTGCGTCATTTCATATCTATCGCGAGACGCGTGCATTGCTGTGGGCAGAGAGGGGCAAGAAATGCAAATTAAATCTAAAATTATGGGCTGAACAAGGTTCATTATGGAACTT
The DNA here is from genome assembly GCA_036940045.1 of Stephanocyclus meneghinianus. Taxonomy (NCBI): domain Eukaryota; phylum Bacillariophyta; class Thalassiosirophyceae; order Thalassiosirales; family Thalassiosiraceae; genus Stephanocyclus; species Stephanocyclus meneghinianus. The sequence continues at coordinate 5,694 of JALLPC010001115.1, read as the reverse complement.
TCAACACCTCTTCCTATTGTTGGATGCCGAGGAGCATTACTCATGTGATGGTGATTTCGAAAATACAAGAGCATTGTACAGGAGTGCAATAGGACTAGCCAAATCACACAATTTCATTTATGATGAGGCATTGGCATATGAGCTTTCGGCAAATTTTCTCTTGAATAATGGAAAATTGGCCTCTTCATTGGAATATTTCCAACTTGCACATAAGAAATATCATGAATGGGGAGCTCTTGCAAAGGCTGACAACCTTTTCGAATTCACAAGAGAAAAGTTTGTCAGTTTTTTTGATTCTCGTGGCTGTCCAATTCTAAGCCCTGTTGTTGATTATGGCGTTTTGCGTCTACATTGCTCTGATGAGAATGATGAGCGGAAGCGACGATTACAGGATCAAAATTGACGATTTAAAGAAATTTGCATTTTTACACTGATTTACGGGACCGAGGAACTGTGCACTTGCATAACTTATATCACTTGAGACTTCCTGGTATTGTTTGAGTCTTTGAGCTTTTTTCTAATCCCCAATCAAAAAATTCCCTCACCTAGCAAGTGTCGAAACCAGTCTAACATTTTCTCAACAGTGTCCAAAACCGAGTCCCTTGATACTACCCATGGGTAGTTCTGATAGACTGACTGTTCTATCCTTAATTCCTTTTCATCTCGAGATGTACTACTGTGTAATAATACAATACAAAATTTCCATCTTTTACCATCAACACAACATCATAGCCCCTGCTTAACTTCTTGCATTCACGAGGCTGCATGTAGCAGTGCTGGTGCAGTGCAAAATACACACTTGCCCTAGGAATCAAATGGTTGTATCACACAACAGACACAGCCATTGCAATGGGATAATTGTTAATGAATGCAAACTTAGCGGAAGACCTCTTCCACGAGTCTCACGTTGTGAAACAAACCCCATAGAAACAAGTATTTCGGTTGCAAAATGAATAACTTTCACTGGATTTCATTTCAAAGCTTTTGAATACCTTCTTCAATGCTTTGCTCTTGTATATGAGGATAACACTTCATTTGTTGACACTGATGCCTATATCACATGAAATATTGGTCCTGCTGAAAGGCTTCATTGCAATTAGCCTGAAGAATGTTTAGACTTGTAATTGGCATGGTCAAGGACTCATTGTTCTTTGATGGAAAGAGAGTAAATTGTTAATATTTGGGATGGCATTTATCTCTGGTGCAAAGTACCTCCAGTTTACTTGACAATCCTATATGAAGATACTGAAAAAAAATCTCACTGCAAGGATTGCAACTACAATACATGACAATCTCGAAGAGTAGATGGCATCCACTGCTAGGCATTATCCAGCTCTTGAAAATGTGGGGGGTATGACGGATGAAATGAATGTATTGATAGACAAAACTCCTGACGACATTACGTAATCCCTTTTCTATCACTGATGGAAAATTGATCATTATGTGACTTATGTGTTGTGGTTTACTCCAGATGGAACAAAACCAGCTTGCTTTTATAATGAACCCTGTTGCTCCCATGATAGTACTCTTGCTGACTGCGGGGCTGTCGAAGAAATTGGAAATGTATACAATTAGACAGGTTTGAGATTTCAAAGTTCACAATAAAACTGCAAACATTGAGTTTTTTGTTAAGTCGTTGTAGGATGACCTTACTGCAAACACACCTGCAGAAACTACTCAAGAACAATTACAGGAGACCAATTAAATGTGAAGCAACCTAAATTCATCAATCTTCTTAATTGGTATGAGGGTCAGACAATGTTCCTTACAAAGGTTGAAGGATAGATTGTTGTATAGAATTGTGATATGGCTTTTATTTTTGTTTAATCTCTTAGTCAACTTAGTTGGTATCAATCAAATTAAAACAGTCCACATGAATTGTCTAAATGAAGTTGCAAATGTTGAATTCTCACATATGGAGTTAGTTAATTAATTTCTTAGTTATTTTTCTTGCTGAATAGATTACAAACTACAAACATTTATAGTCAAGAAAAGGTAAATACTATGAATTATATTAGATTAACCATTCACCACTAAAAGAAAGAGTTATGAGCCATTGACATTGTCATGATTGTTATGATCCCCCCAATTGCTCTTCCCATGCTCACCATCCTTGAGGTGCATCACTCTTGATTGCAATTGTCCCTATGTCTAGGTAAATTAATTTGGTGGAATAATGGGAATATTCATCGCACCATAGTTCTCAATTATTGACAACATAAGTATTACCATGAATGACTCTGCTGTCACATTGACTCTAGATGCATTTGCATCTGTAGGTAACAATCTTCATGTTGCTCTTCAAGTTGGGCTTGTCATTCTTCTCATTAATTTTCTTCCTCCTGCTGATGCTGCATGTGTTCACGTTACTGCTCGCTGGTATTCATTGTCATGTTTTGGGTAAAAGATGACTCTTCATTAGCACACCATGTCAGCAGTATCTATTTCTGATATAAATGATCAGCATTATGCTCTTTCATAGAAGTTAATCAAAAATAGAAATGATTGCAGAACATATTGTGATCAAATGTACACCACCACAACAAGTATCTACAATAATTCCATCTGTGCCACTACTGTTTCATCTTCTCTACCGTTTTCTTTGTGCTCATCATCATATGTTACAAAGCTCTGACTTCCAAACCAGTGTATCTCACTGTTTTCAATTATCAGGGGCCTGATTGGATTGGCCTCCTTGAAATGTAAAATTTGTGGGATGTTTTGGTATCCAGTGGGCAACTTTATTCTCACAAGCTTGTTTCTTTTTTCTTTATCTTACCTCCTAACTTCTCCACATAAGGGCAGAATCAGCTATATCAATCAGCAACAAGATCCCTCCTGGCTTCACAAATTCAAAAGAAATGGTGGAGTGACTCTAAAATATGCTCCAATGCACTTACCCTGTAGTTCAATCTGCCCAAAGGACACTCACCCTCAACTGCTCTAAACCTACCTGAACTACCACCTTGTCTATCAGTGCTTTCACCCCTCCCATCTCTACCATCACAACAGCAGCATCCTGTTCAGCCTCTTGCTCCACACCCTTGAGAATTTTGAGCCACATCACCAGCAATTCCAGCAGGAGGATTAGCTAGTGAGCTGAAGCTAAAAGAATATTGGCTTCAACTGCAGCAGCTGCTGAAGATATTGATTCGTTCTGATCATATACAGCTGTTCTTGAATGTGCAACAACCCCCAGTATGACAACTTTGAAATCACAGGCTTCTTCATCAAAAGCATCTATTGGAAAATCATATTGATAGTTGTTGTTTTTGGGAAATGCCATTGCCATGAGAACAGCAATGCATTGCACTGTTAATCCAATCTTGTATTTGACTTTGAATTCACAATTTTATGAAGGGATGACAAGTAAGGGGAAATGCAAAGATAAGCTCAAAGACTGACTAGATTGGAGAGTGAAATATGAGCTAAGCAATCAACTAGAAAATCTTAGGAATGGAAAATATAATTTAGCCTATTTATAAAAAAATGAAAATGAAAAATTGAAGAATATGAAAAGGATCAATCGAGAAAATACTATAACAAACTCTCTAAACTTTGAAGTTGTAGCTTTAACAAAAGTATTGGGCTAGAGTTAAAAAGAATATTGGCCAAGATGGATTTGATGATCTTGTGCTTGTAAGATTTTCTGTGCGTACATGGAAAACTCTTCATTGCAGTAAAAAAACAGCCACCTGTGATAAAAAATTATCACTTGTTAGCAGAGATTCATAAGGCAATTTTTAAACCTCACTAATGTGGTCTTAAATCAACTTATACTGAATTCAGTGTCAACATTAATTTGCTTTTTGTGTGACTTCTGTTGTTCCCTCTGCTGAGGTGTCAGCTATTTGAAGCTATATTGTTACCATACTGGTATGATCTCCCCCAATATTTTTAGCAGCGTTCAGCATGCATGAATGCAGAAGGGAAAATGTTCAAAAGAGATGACAATATTTCAGTTGGAAATTAAATGATTCTCATCAAGCCAGAACTACATAAAAGTCATTTTCACCAGAATTCAACTTGAACTCCATTTTCACAAGCGTTGGTTGGTCACAAATCATTTTCCAGGAAGAAATAAACTTATGCACAACCTACACTTGCCAGTCTATAAAGGCATTGATGCATCATAGGTACACGAGCTGTATAATTACGCCGCAGAAATTAGAAATGAATGGTCATTGACAATTCTCAAAGAAAACGGAATCAATTTTGGATCTAAATTAAGATCAGTAAAGTTTATTTTTAAAACTATTTTAATATTCACATTTCAGTATTACAGGGTTCTACATTAGGATTAAAAACCCATTAAAAAGTAGACTGAAGGCTGCAAACATTTTCTATACATATTTTATCCACTCCAAGATTGCCACTGCATATTGCCTCTTATCAATTTTGCATGCAAAAATACCAATAAAATATATTGTAAGAACTAAATTGTCATGCACACGGATGAGATTAGTCACCACTTTTTAATAAATCATCTTCTACATAGAGTATCATGACATAAATATTTTCTATGAACATGAGGTGGCCTTTTCTACATTGAATGTCATTTATGAATATTTATTACTTGGAGAGGGCCCCTACTTTTTGTCCCATGTTATTTTGTATACAAGAACAAATAGAATAAAGATACACTGTGCACACTAAAACTGCCATTTCAAGTACATGAAGTGTTATAAAATTGGTACTCATTTCTTTTAATGCATATTTCTTTCACAATCCTATTGTAAAATGATACCCTGATAATGTATCTCTTTATAACCAACTTTTATCTCTTATGCAAACACAAAAAAATACAATTTGCAACATTCATACACATTAATATGGCGGGCAATATGCACAAGACCAAAGACCAGAATGATACAACGCATGCATATTCTTAAAAAATATGTATAAAACTCATTTTTCTGAAACATTTTTTCAAAACTGGTGGTCACATATCTGCTTTCGAATAAGTAAGATTTCTCAACACTATTTTTATTTTTCAAAATGGTCGAATGCTGTACATTTTTTCATGATCATTGTTTTGTTGTCAACTCGACTGTCTCAACAAACCACACATTTAGAAGAGGAAGTATCATGCCTTGACAGCAACTGTGAGATGATACCTACCAAAAAATATATATTCCTTCCTAATAAAAAAACAAAAAATATTGATTTCATCTAATTTCCAGTCTACATCCATGGTGAATGCAAACACAGTGTCCCCACCCCCTCCTCCAACACAACCAACCGGTCAACAATGTCTGGATTTAGTTTTTGGGGATCTTCTATGCCAAATCTCATGCAATTTTCATCATATATATACCACATTGCCACCTTTCTTGTGCAATTTTAATTGTAGTGCCTCACCTCCTCCAACACCACTGAAAGGCTGGCATGATCCTCAGACACCAATAGGACCAAGCGGTGAGGCTGACAATCTATTTCTGTCCATTTTTGGGCATATTGTCTTAATATGCAGATGAATTTTCAATTACTATTGAGGGAGCAATTGCAAGTGGATGTATGTTGGGGTGATTCTCAATCCATACAAAAAATGTAATTCTAATTTGGAGCAACACCTCTGGGAGAGCTTTTGTCTGAAAACCCCATAGTTCTAGTGCGTGTGAGTAATAGTTACTTTTTTGTTGTAAGTATAGTTACAGGATACATGTTAGGAAAGTATCAGGGAAAGTCATGCAC
>JALLPC010001114.1:0-10354 GCA_036940045.1 Stephanocyclus meneghinianus | reverse complement strand
GAAAGAAAACAAAGTTTCTGAGAAACTTATCTCTTATTAATTTGCATACTTACTATGATCAGGAAATGGTGCAAAGGACCCATAGAGGTTCCAGGTGAAAGCTTTTGGGGTATACTCAAAGAAAGTCGATAATTGGCCTCTGTGACATGGTGTCCTTGTCCTTCTTCCAGTTATTCATCATTGAAAGCAGTTCTTCTGTGTTTGATGGGTGCTCCTTTTGCCTCACAGTACAGGAGTTCTTGAAGTGATGGTACAGATTCTGGGGTCTAGCCTTGTTTGCCCCCGCCAGAATAAAAATGGACTTCATCTTGCTCTCAACAGCCTCTTCCACTTGCCTGTGTTGTACTGCATTTGGGACATTCCCCATGCCTGCAAGGCCATGAGCTCTCTCCTGAATGAGTGTGGGATTTCTCCATAGGCTCCACTGTACTGCTTTATTACCTCCCACATGCTGCGGAATCTCTTCATCCTATTCTCATTGCTTTCATTATCCCTCTGGTACTCTCCCATCATAAACTTAATCAGCTTGCATAGGCTTCATGCATCTTGCATATGGCTTCACATCCACACACTACGTTTTGCATTTGTATAATTAGTGTGATCATGTCATTGGCTCTGTCAAACATCGGAAAGTTTTGATGTTTTTCCAGCTTAATCTTCATTAATGGGGTACATTGGTTCCACAACAGTGCATAACTCTGCACTAGCCCGTTTAGCAGGCTATTTCTTTGCATTGGAAGTGCCTTAACTCCTCCCACATTATCTTTGCCCTGTTGTCTTTGATCAGGACTCCTGGGTTGCCTGGGTCTTCAACACTAGGTGGTAGGGGTGGCATCTCTGTGGTTGGGGTGGTGAAAGTCTCAATGCCACTAGCCACTAGCACATTCTCTTTGTCACCTTCTAGGCGGATGTAGCCTGCAACTCTATTGAGCAATCTCTCAAAGTCTGCTGCATGTTCCTGCTTCCTGCAGTCAAAAATGTTGTTCTTGATTGCCTCGGTGTCCAAAGTATAGCCTGTGGCCTTCTTGTCCGGACTCAGTATGCTTCATCGTTTTTCTGCACCATCGTGCCCAGTTCCCCCACCATGCCCCGTTGCCCCAGGATGGTTATTCATCTTCATGGTGAAGTGTTTGACTTTCCTAAAATAATGTTAAAACACAGTCCCTTGGGAGACCTCCTTGTCTCCTCTTTTCACAGGATGTTACGGTGCGATGCATAAATACAATTAACAGCGTAGATTATTTTACAAAAGTGAGCTCTTGGAGATGTTGCTTTACGCTGCATCATCATCCTAGTATCCACTGAGAGGCTCTTCTCATGTCTGATGCAGTACCAGTCCATCTGCCTCTCTGTTCCAGCTGCCAGGTAATCCCAACAGAAAGGGTTCAGCACATCAAGGGATGGGCAAATGTACATTCACAAGCTCGATCCTTAACTTCGAGAATCCTTAGTTCAAAATGGAGTGACGTGGCGACCAATCAAGAATGTCAGGCAACTCGCCAATCATGTTGATCACAGTGTTGCTTGTATCTGCAAGAGGTCAGGACACACCACTTCTACCACTCAAGAATTCAAGGAAGGAGATTATGATGTAGATGATGCTTGGAGTGGTCAATTGGATTATTTCCTTTTCACTAATGGAGACATTCAAGCGATGAATGTTTGAAATTAGATTTTCATTAATTTATTGAGAAATCGTGAAAAAATGCTAGCACTCTGCTGAAAGTCCGACTGGACTTGCTTAAAGGACTGGCGTGTTCTGATATTTACACAGGATTTGGTGAACAGTTTGGCAAAGGCAGGTAAAGAACGGTGATGATGTCATTGATGCAGTGAGTCCTGTCTACAACAACAATTTAAGCCGTTTGATGGTAAATTTGATGATGCCGCAGTTCTTTGGATTTTGCGCCAAGGGAATCAAAAGGACTTTAGGGTCAGGATTCAGTTGATTTATCTAATAATTTGTCTTCGGCGTGAGAAAAATCGTTGATAGCCGAAACTTGTGCATAGGCTCAATCGTCAATGTGCGGGTGCACTTTTTAGCCCACTGACTGTTTACATGGTGCAACTGCCAGAGTAAAAAATAGTCAGGCAATCTCTAGCCATACCATTTTTTTGCCATTTTGGTATTATTTGTACTTCTTTGGTGGGTGGTTTAATGAACAAAAATACTTGATATAGAATCTCATACTTTGCCAAACGCGAAAAACAAATGCCAAAAGCGAAAAACATGAGAAGAGTCATCTATAAGCATAGGTTATTTCACACTACTTGATATTGATAACATTTTATGAGTTTCCCCCATTCATATTTCATAAAGCTAGATTAGCTCGAAGCCTGGCCTTTTCAATCAATTTGGAGCTGCTTGCGGAGGCAACCGCAGCCAACATGACCGCATCTACAGTGTTTTCATTCTTCTCTTTCATTTCCTTCTGTGTCGCCAAGACCAAATCCCTGTGGTAGCGTCGATCATACGATTCTTTTTCAGAATTAGAACCAAGTAAAGACTCGATGCCAATAAGTTCGTAGGGTGAAAGTAAACCTTTGTTCAAGAGGAGATGAACAGCAGCTCCTGTACGGAGGGGACACGCCGAGAGAAGATTTTTGATCCGTAATCCTTCCCGTGCGGCTTCTTTTTGAAAGGTCTTTTGATCGGCATATGAATAAGACTTTACATCCTCATATACTGGATCAGTGATGTAGGTGCGTCTTTTGGAACGCTCAGCAAATCGGACTCGCTTGAATTCTGTGTTAGAGATGTTGCGAGGACTAGCCGAGGTTATCTGCACTGGCCACTCTTCGATTAGAGCAAGTCCTCGAGAAATCGACCCTTGCAATTTTTCTGTCATTCTTCAGGCTTTGTTACTTCTCGTCACAGGGCACTTGCCCTACGATAAAAATAAGCATGTGCAATAATTGATGTGCACGTAGTGCAATATGGATATCAACAAAAAGTTATTGAGTGAACTGCTCCTACAATTACGCATCAATGTGGATGGTATTGTACCTGTGCGTGAAGTTACTACAATACATGGGTGTATGGTACCATCACGAGGACCATTACCACAGAATAACTGGTCGTGAGTCATTGAACGGAATATCTCTGCTGTAGTCATAAAAGACTTCATTCACTCTCTGCGAAGACAATGCTACTGACGCCAAGTAAAAGGACGAATATCGGGGATACAAAGTCACAAGTCACATGGGCTGATTCTAGTCGTGGAAGGTAAAAACAGCCAAATAATTCTTCGCCCCAGTGAAAGACTTGTCAAACATTGGATGAAAAACTACGCCTTTACGCTAAGATATTCTCCTTAACCTTTCACGTTTTTTAAAAAATAACGACTTATGACGTCAAATAAGGTTGATTACCGGATGCATTAATCGTGATATTTGCGAGTGTGTGCACTCTGATCAAGAAACCAAGATTTCAACCTAGATGACCTTTCCTCTTGTGTATTGAGTACCGTACAAAATGATCTTTTGCCATTTGTGATTTGTTTATGGGCCGGGTGGTCCACAGGCCTTTTCTCATGCAACTATTTCCTAAGGCCAATCGCAAACTCCTGCATCTTCAGCCAATAATCCCTTCATGGTGCCAATTGGAACCATGATTTTTGTTGTAACGGGGTCAGCTATTTGGAGGACATTCAAGACCATATATCATACCACACAAAGTGGTTCATACTTTCTTGTGCGAACCAAAATTTAAAAATTATGTAATGTGTGTTGGATCCCATAATACGACTGGCCCAGCTTCAATATGGGGTCCAACACAATGAAAGATGTCATAATATCGTACGCGCTTGTGTTTATGCACATGCAAAAAAACATGATAAGTGCATCCGTAGGTCCACTTTACTCTCCTCTCCGCTCCCACCGCTGACAACGCCCTCTGACCTCAACGCCAATATTGACATCGATCAAACAACTTCACATAAACATCTCTGCGGTCTTCCTGAATACGCCCCCCAAAGCGGTGCCCATGTTTATCCCGTGTCCTTCAAATGAAATCACAGACAAGAAGACTTGACAAAACCAAACAAATACAAACGTGGGGTGACTTTCTTTTTTGAAATTCTGGGAACTGACGGAAAAGAATTGATGAATGGTTCAAGCAATCGAAAGATGCTAATGGCAATTACTATAATATTTCCATTGCCGAAGATGACTCTTTTGTGGCATCTGTTGAGACAAAGATTCAGCGCAACAAAGGATGGACAATTGTACATGCTCATGACAACAGCTTGGTGCTTCACTCGGAGAAATCTTTAGTCCAAAAATTGAGGGAATTTGTCATCAATCAAAAATGTCAGTTTGTTGCCGCCATACTCCAGATCATGGTGATCACAACGTATCTCATACCTACAAGAAGTTAGTGGACTGCAATTGCACCCGTCAAGAATTCATAGAAAGAGACCATGATATAGATGATGCTTGGATAGGTCGATTGAGTCATTGCCTCACCATCAATGGAAAAATTGAAGATATGGAGGTTAGGTATATTGCTAAGTGGGGGTTCAAAATACTCCAGTGACACTCAATTTGGTACTGTTGAGCAATTGGGAACAACTTGTGAACACTCCATTGAAAGGGACTGGCTGATCGTTTACGAGTGTACTTGCCGAAAAGATGAACGGTGATTTTATTTTTACCAAGGATTTGGCAAACAAGTTTAGAAAGATACCGGCGAAGAAATGATGAGGATTTCAGGAATAGAGTGAGTCATGTTAATGACAATTTGGGCTATTCGATTGCGGATTTGGTGGTACAGTAGGTTCTTTGGTTACATCGATGAGGGTATGATAGGGCAATGTGGAGACTGCTCTTTTTAAGATCGTTCTGAAGGTGGTGTCCATACCATAGAAAACATAGTAGTAGGAGTCTAATAACTGACCCCTAACGGGTTATGACCCATCTGATTTTTGTTTCTGTCCGCCATCGGGAGGGGTGAGATTTTTTGTTTTGTGCTCGGTAGGAGTATATATGCTCACGGCGATAGAAAATCAGACCCCCCTCCTCGAAAAATCCGGTTCCTGACCATGGCAACCGCCAGCAACCAAAACACCACAATTGCTACCTCAGGCACCACTCCCAACCTCCCAATCCTTCCCATATTGTCCCTGCCGCCGCCAGCGCTGCTGGCACCATGAGCATGCTTGTAGGAGATGCTGATCAGCCTGTTGCTCACATTAGCCTCGGCAATGGCAATGTCTGGGGCAGTGTTGGAGGGTGTGAGAAGCCACAGGAGAGGAAGAGAGGGGTCGTTATTTTTTGTTCCAATCTCACTTCTATTGTATGGATGAACTATGGTACCCCTTTGAGCTCATAACCCAGAGGAGGGGTCGATTATTAGACTCCTACTGCTATTTTTTCTATGTTGCGGACTTCACCTTAAGTGAGATTTTTCTAATTGGTTGCAATGGATGTATGTTCAAGTCATCTTCTGAAATTTGCGTCAAAATTGTGTCCTCTTACGCTTTTAATTACACCTGTCAAAAATCTCAGACAATCTGATAACCTGTAAAAATCTTCTTTAGTAAGTCTAAATTCGCTGCTTGGCCACGAGCTTCCAAAATTTGTAGGAGTATCAACTTCATGAAGCTATCATTGTCAGAATGAAAAGTTGGCTACCCCTCTATCTCCCTCTATTCATTTATCTTCCGGTTGTCATGAATGGAGCATGTGCCACTGTCAGGATGGCTCCCTGCAGAATGCTCGATTGAGTCAAGTCAAAGTTGTTGCTCGTCTTGATCGAATGTGGCTCACCAAACCCATCTGCCGATTCTGGTTGATATTATTCATTTCCATAGACTTTGCATCATCACTAATAAAGTCCCAACCTTGAAACAATTCTAGAGTTTTGGGACTAGGACTCGTCATCCAACGAGCGGCAGCACACTCTGTATCTACTTTGCCGCCAATATCAATTGTTTGCGTACAAATGTCTTGAATAAAGAGGCTCAGGGTAACATCCTTTTGAGGTTTACGGTAGCTCATAGTTGAACTTCGTCTAATCATTTTGGGGCTTGGTTCAATGGCTGCATGTTGAGTTATCCAATCAGGCATTGAAACTTGTTTCAGGTACTGAGGATTGAATTCGATATCTGAAAACCATGGCTGTGCCTTGAGGCTTTCAAACCGTGGTCTTTCATTTGGGTTTCTTGCAAGTAATGCTATTATCAATTCCTTGCAATGTTGTTCCAGGCTCTCTGGATATGATACTTCAGACATCAAACATTTCTTTATTGTCAAGAGGTTTGTTGATTACTTGTAGATATGCTCATGTCTCGAGACACACGAATGAGGAAGACATACAAAGACAACTTACAAATTCAATATCTCGCATCCCTTTTTGGATAGCAGTATTCTCAGCAGCACTTGCACCTGTGATGGAGTTTCTTCGTCTGGAAGGAGAAGGAGAGCTCATCCCGGGCACTGACTGAGTACTTTCTTTCCTCGATGGGAATGGACGCCGCCCAGCAACCATGGTGAAGGTAGTCACTCCTAGTGAAAAGTAGTCGGCTTTCTCGTCGTAGCCATTTCTTTTGTAATATTCAACATATCGCTCACCAACTTGCTCAGGAGGACGAAAGCCTGCAGTTCCGCAGAGCGTGCGGCGTCGCACTCGTTGTATATCATGTCGGAAATGATCTGCCTCATCTTCAGAAATTCGCGGTTCTTCATTGCTTAGTTTTTTTTCTTCGTACAACACATGTGCCTGCTCGTTGGAACTTGTTCCGAACATGTTCTCTTGGGGGTAGACCTGTTCCTTTTCAGCAACCAAACTTCCCGCAAGGCCAAAGTCAGTGATTTTGGTATCTGGTACAATAAATATTTGAGTCAGAAGGCGCAATATTTTCCGTTGGGATACTGAAATGGCTTTCACTTACGACCGTCAGGCTAGAATTCACGCCAAAGAAATATATGTTAACTTGTAAGACTAGAGATTACCGGTTGTCATACTAATTTCATAGTTGGCAACACTCACGCAGATCAGCACATTACTCGGTTTGACGTCTCTTCCACATGAGAGCTGAGATTGCGAAGAATGATATCATGGTTTCACTCGTCATCTATATTAGTGTCTCACCTATATATAATGCCTTTGCTATGCATGTAGTTTAGGGCCAGAGCTATTTCTACGTGATGGCAAGCTATATTTGTTGTTACGCGGCAAAGAGAAACAGTTCTCTGTGAGAAAAGAAATCATCTCACCTGCTGTGTAAATTTTTGCTACTGCGCTCGAGAGTGTACCAGCTGACGTTATCAATCGTGAGAGCGTGCCTCCTAGACCATACGCAGGAGTGAAAGGACGGTTATAAAATCTACTTCATCTCACGAGTTTAGCCAAGTATGATAACAAACCTGGAATATACTCCATGGCCAGAACTGCATAGAGCCGTGTACAAAACGCATATTCTAATGTTACAATAAAGGGATGCCCCCTACACTCAACGAGAACATTCCGTTCAATGTGCAAAGATTTCTTAGTGATCGGATGAGTTCCGCCAGATCTTGCAAGGTAAGTCATGAATTCCATTGGCTGAACCTTGAGGGCATATGTCTGTCTTGTAACATTTCGTGTTGCTTTGAATACAAAACCGAATCCCCCCGTGTCAATCAGGTGGCAAGCGTGGAATCCGTTTTCGTCAATTACTTGGTGCAGTTTATTATTGCGGGAATCATCTTGTTCACTTTCAGACCTTAGTGCTGCCCTGGTTCTCTGTTGCGATATGCTATCCCTTGTCACTGTTGTAGTCTTCTTAGGTTTGCACCCAACCGATACCGCGGATCCCATCTTTGCTAACAATCGAAAATCGAGAACGCGGAAGGAAAATTTCGACTTGATTTTACTTCAAGCTATTTGTATTTCAGGCTTAAGGCATTGAGCTTTGATTGTCTCTGAAGAATTCTCATCCATCTGAGTGAACAATTTTGAATTTTAAAATTGAATAGTAGTCGATCATCGTTCAGTTCCATTGTTGCACATTTCCACTCTGTTCGAGTTGCTGTACAATTGGATTGTTTCGCGTTCTTGGATTCGGTCCCTGCTCAGTTGGGTTGTTGCCTGTTCTTGAATTCGAGTTGCCACACAATTGGGTTGCTTGTTCTTGGATTCGAGTTGCCACTCAATTGGGCATACTAGAGGGGTTGTCATGTTTGAATTTTAGTGACCACCATTATTTTATTTAGTAAAATAGAACTTTGCTCTGATTTTTCATCTGAAGCGATTTTCCTTGCAGAGAGAAAATCAGAAGGTTGCTAAGAGGAGACAACAGCAGCCATCCAACATCGTCAACTAGAAAAATACGCGATATGCCGCACAAGAGATATTTGAACCAAATCATTAATTTGTTTTGTACATTCAAACTGGCTGGCCGCCATGACAGACAACAACACTGGTAACAACAACAAACGACCTGGTTGCGCTTCTCTTTAGTCTATTTTCAAACAAAGAGTGGAGATGATCTACGAATCATTACCCCCTTGAAACACATTGCATGTTGTTATTGATGATAGCTTAGAATTGACAGCTGTTGCAGCATGTTGTTGTTAATCACCACTGTTGATTATCAAATGGTTGCTGTTGACTATCAACAGACCACATCTGACTAAATGGCTGATTTTCTTACTGTGTGTGGGGGATTTCAAAAATTCAGATTTTTGTTAATTAATTTTGTCTAACTTGATGACGTCACAATTGCTCTTGACCTGCCTGAAATTTTGCCTGTCTGTTTTATTGACACTCACTATTGTACCAACTCTACTAAGGCTGTGATTTTGTTCAGCCAATAGTGAACAGAGAATAGCATTTTTATCGCTAAAATGTGCTAGTCATGTTGACTGGTGCCAAGGACAATTTAGTAGATCCCAATAGGTCAATAGATAGAAAAAAGTTCAAATGTGCTATTGACTATTGCAGTTTAGCAATGCCCAATACCCCAATAGCAAGTTCTACAGACCACTCATTTTTGATAGGGCCCAATAGTCCAATAGCATTCCCACCAGCTATTTTGCTCATTTTGAGGTGTAATTACATGCAGACATCATGTCTTCATCCAACCCTTTTCCATATTCTATTGACGAATTCACCATAGAAACAGAATCCGACTTTGCATTCAACAAGCATGGCATCAACCCTTTTAGGGGCTTTGAAGATGAGTGCCTTTGGTTGTTTGGCTTTAGTTCTGCTGATTCTGATCTAGATGCATGAGAGCACTTTGATGATGACAGCACTTTCATTGGCGGTCTTGGTGGTGACACCATGTAACAAAGAATATCCTCCTCGTTCTGAGAATGCTTATGATTATGAATTTGGTGATGTTTATGAGGCAAATTGGTAAAAGCAATGTCTCCACCCCAGCGTTAGAGAGCATGTGACCATCTTTCATCACGGGACCGCATTGGAGAATTCAGATTGTTGTTTTGTTTGACCTTAGAGAAGGTTGATGGTCTTGTCACACTGTTCATGGATAATGGTTGGATTTATCAAGCAAAACATTGTCACTCAGAGGAGGAGCTGTTCATCAAGGTGGATCTGCATGCTTTGGGTGTCATGAAAGTTCTTGGTCATCATGCCCCCTTTCATAGATTGCATAGTGACATTAACATTTGTGCAACAGAACATCATTCCTTTTTTCACTTCTTTATCTCCCGAATGTATAGCATGAGAGATCAATTCATTATGTATCCTCCATCTCAAGAATTTTTTTTTGAAATCACAAGGAGATACGAAGAAAACTTCTTGCCAGGATGCAGGGGATCTGTTGATGTCATTCATGTTAAGTGGAGCAAAGGTGTTTCTGGCAATTACAATAGATGTTCACTTTGTTGGGGAGATTTTTTGTGTATGTTGTATTCTACACAACAATATGCTGACAGAGATGGAACCTGAGGAATCCAATGTTAGGGTTGATTGGGGATCACCACTTGAAGGAGATGGTGTTTGGTTATGTCGCAAAGATAGATCATTTGATATGGACAATAACAAACTAATGTCTATAATGTGGGGAAGGCAAAGGAGTCAACTGGCTGAGCATGTCTATTATTGTGCAAAGAGGGCAAAGACTTCTAGACAATCATCTCTTGTAACAAACTAATACTACTGTACATTTATGTTAAACACATGAGATCACGAGAAAGTAGTTTTTAAAAGTCATTATGCTCTTAACACTTAGATCATTTCTAATCACCTCATATTGACATTGACACTGTTTTCCTCCTCTTTACTCTCTGACCTGAGCCGTTTCGTCGTAAAAAAATAACACGTGAAAATTATAGGTAGTTTTGACAGGTGTAAAAGAATTGATTTTAATGAGCTTATTTTGCTACAATTGTGAGAATGGAAGGG
>JALLPC010001113.1:0-10357 GCA_036940045.1 Stephanocyclus meneghinianus | reverse complement strand
CTATGCAAAAGGAAGAGGACAACTCTTGTGTCCTGATTAAGGGCCATATTTAGGTGCTTCCCTACATAAAGGGATATGTAGATACTTGGCTCATGTCACTCTGATAATAACAAACCATTGGGATTGTTATCCATCTCTAGGTTTTTTTTTAAAGGAATCCAATAGTGCACTCAAAGAGGCTTACAATGTGTTCTTCTGTCCAAATCTTAAAATACCAGAAAACTAGTCCAGATCTGGACTAGTTTTTACTTTGTCACCAGACCTGGTATAGCATTCTGATTGGTGTTAAGATGGGTAAAGCTGGAGACAACTTTTTTGCTGACATTTTTTATCATGCTCTACTCCGTAGGGCCTTTTTAGCATGAGTAAAGATATAGACAATAAAAATTTATCAAGCCATTTTTACAGCTCATGCAAACAGCGCATTATAACTTTGAAACTATGCAGCCAGAGTTCTCAATATAGGTTTTCCTCTAATTTTTTATCAACTATCATCTTCTTAATTATCTTGGTAACCGACAAATTGGCCCCATAAGCTCTATAAATCAAATCAATCGCCCTATCAGCATTATGTCCCGCCCAAACCATCTCTGACACTTGAAACCAAAAAACATTCCTCTTGTAATTCTTTTATCAATCTGCATCCCTTTCTGAAACATTCCAGTCCTTTGCTGCTGTGCAACATGAAAACCGAACTCATACTTCTTCGAATAATCATACAAACTTTGAGGACACATTGGAAGCCTAGCTACAGGCACCGCAGGAATAGGATCATTTGCATCCGCAATGCTTCTATCGACATTAAACCCCTCTTGCATATCCAGCCCTTCTAACTCCTGCTGGAAAGTTTCAGGCTTCCCTCTTAATACAGGGACTCCGTCCACAGTTGGGACAGGGGTGCCCTTTGGTGGTAAAGTGAACTGGATTGACCTGCCTCCACATTGCCATAACTGTCTCCTCTTGTAACCAAGCATTCTGGGCCTGTTAGAGAGACAAGTTAAATTATAGCTCAGTTCAGCCAGTTTCCTCTTCATACTTAGGCTGTGATTTAGTTCGGCCAATAGTCCAATAGTGAATAGCATTTTTGGCAAATATTTGAATTTTTTGCTGTTCGCTGTTGGCTAAAAAATCAAGGTTTAGTTGAGAATCTTGAAAATTTCCAATAGTTTAATAGTCTGATAGTGCAATAGTGTGTTCAAAAAGTGTAAGAATAATTTATTTTTGTTACAAAAAACCAATTTTTCACCACATTCTGTCGAATGTCCAAGGGAGTGTTTTTCGTGAGAGAACTTTGGACCGATGCGGCAGTCTCTCCATCCGCTCTACAGTGGTTACAATCTTGACCTCTTCCAACACAAACAAGTCCAAGTCTGCTGCTTGCAGCATCAAGCCGGAGATGCACATGAGACTCTACTGACTGTTGCAGCGATAGCTCTACAAATTAGTAATGATATGATTTATTTCATAAAGTTAATTAATTAATTAAGTTTCGAGTTAGTAATTTGATTAATCAAGTAATTATGCACTCATTAACTATGTTAGTTAATAAATAAGTCAATAATAGAACCATATTGTTGGGTTGTGGTCATTGGATTCTGGTTGTTGGTCATGTCGGCTGTTGCATTCAGTGGCCATCAAGGTTTAGACAGCAAGGTGTTTGTGCAGGATTTTGTGTGATGAGAGAGAGGTTGCATGCATAAAAAATGACAGGAATGCCATTGGCCTATTGCTATAGGTCTAAAATCAAGGGGTCAATAGCACTTGCGATTGGACTGTTGGGCCTTGCTAAACTGAACAGGTCAATAGCAAATTGCAATTTTTTTACCATCTATTGCACTATTGGGATAAACTAAATCAACAATAGCACGGGTAAATAGTGCAATAGACTTTTTAGCAATAAAAATGATGAAAAATTCTATTCACTATTGGGCTATCGGCTGAACTAAATCACAGTCTTAGCAATTTCCCTCTGTCTGAGCATTGCAAAATTCATGGCACAAATGCATAATCTGGAGGGACAACATATGTACCTGTTGGTTATGAACCATGGCTCCCTGTGAGGATCCCCGTGACCATTTACCATCCCTTGTCATATATCATTATCATTCCACCTTCAATCAGATCAATGATTACCTCAATGTTGTAGCCCATCACAATTAAGCCTCCTCTTGATTAGATTGCATCTGTCCTCTAGAGTATTGTGGACTCCCAAGTCATGACAGGCTTGCATAATTGACTCCTTCATGGGAGTGGAGACAGCATCTTCTCCTGTCCTGTCAAAAACCCTGAAGAGGACAGCATGACCAAAAATGGTACAAACTTTGAAAGGAAGGCCATGACAAACCATGTTAGGAACAACATAATCAAGGATCCAATTATCACTGACCCTTGACAACAGATAAATCTCACAGGCAATGACCCCCCCTTGCACATGGCTGCTGCAACCTTGGAATCAACATTGGCAATATTTGTATCTGCATAAGTCTCCTGCTGGCAATGGCTTTTCTTCCAACAGCCACTGTAGTCTGTATCATCCTAAAAGGTGAAACAAAACTCATATTTTTGGTTAGTAACAGAGTAGTTTGAATTAAACAATAATGAAACAAGACATACAAGGACACAGACCTTGGAGCAGCCATTGTCTCTGGCAAAGGTGACTGCCTTCTTCCTGATGCTGTGGGTACCAACAAACCCTGGCCTGTCAAGATTAAAATCAGTATCTTACAAAGCGTCTCCAAGGAGATGGCTCAACCTCTCCTTGCTTTGAATTGGATCATCTAGACCCTCGTATCCAAAAATAAACTCATTCTCCACAGGATTCACCATATAATGGTACTCCAGCCAAAGCCAACCATTAGAAAGAAGTCATATCTTGTGTCTATGGCCCCAAAGATCACTTGGGGTGGGGCATCCTTCTCATCTGTAACCTTTTTTGGCCATGGAAGTTGATCAACCACCCCATAGTTTGGATACAGAGCATATGGCTGAAGGTTGGCCTCCCTGAACTTGGCTGTGTCATCCTGGCACCCAATCATTGCCAATTGAAAAGTAGATGCAGCAGCACTCACAAGGCCAAGCTCCTTGTTTGGGATCAGCCAAAACACCTCCATGACGTGTTCCAACTCATAGTTTGTGAGGGGCCTTTGAGCTTGAGAAGCCATGTCGCCGCTGTGTCTGGAACCACTTCATGTGGCAGAGGAGATGAGCCATGAGCTGTGACCGGGTGGGGTTGCCAATCTGGGCAGTCTTCTTCCATTGCATGAGATTGTTGACAATGCTGTAGGAGATGGCTTGCTTCCAAGCAAGAAATGACTTAACCCAATAATGAACTGACCAAGAGACACCATCGTCAGCATCAGCATCACTGATTCTTGCACCATCTGTAAAAGTCCATGGCACTAATGGACTCAAGTTCCTCCCTGGTCAACTCGTGGTGGCGTCATACATAATGACATCTCTGAATGACATGACATGGCAAAGGGGAGCGTGGTATTTTTCAGCAAGGGACCGCTCACGACAAGGGGCTCTTCGAGGCTGTTCCTTGGCAGTAGGAGCACCATGGTGACAGGAGGTGCGGCCACAATAATGGGGAAGGGCAAAGTGCCCCATGGACGATCACATGGGGGGCTGATTTGGCTGATTCACAGCAGCTGGGGTGTTTGCAGCCTCCTGTACTGCAGGGGGGGGTGGGGCGGGTGGCACCAATGCAGCAGGAAATGCCTCAGAAAAGTTGTCACGGACTTGATGATGGCATGAGGCCACTGCCCTTTGTCAACGAGTTATGGATAGGGCTTGGGATGTCATGGTTGCTGTTAAATATCATTTATTGACTGTATGATGTTTTTTATGGGACAATTCTATGCATTTCTATGTGTGGAATAAATGCTGTATAGCATGATGCCATGTAGACTTCTCAAAATACTTCAATTGCCTCCTGTGCTCTTCAGGTTTGTGTACTTCTTAGGGCGGCCAGACCAAAGCCATCTTATTTTGCTGTTATTTTTTTGGCGGATTAATACACGCCATGATCCACAATTGTGGAATATGGACTATGCCAATATTTTGATTTTTGACCATGATATTGAGGGTCATCATATACTCCAAAAGGGAATGACTACAGCTGGGAAAGAATCTCATGTGTATTTTTGAAACTAATATAAATTTATTCTAAGTTACAGAAGTCCAACTACTTCAGTTTCATCTAAAGGATATTGAAAGGCCAAACATATTCCTCCTAATATTAATTTTGTTACATTAGTTCGTACTCAACTCACATCATAACAGATCACAACCTTCGCAACTTCTTCACCTTCCTCGACAGTGCAGCCTTCTGCTTCCTCTTCCAAACTGCCGGCAACACTTCCCTTTCCTTCTCTCACTGATCTTGTACCTCTTTATCATTGCGAACGGATTCCAAGTCGGCAATTATTCGAGGTCCTCTGTTGAGTGAAAAGAAGATACTTTCGTAATTGTCCAAGACGCGTTGGGGGAATCGAAGACCCAATCGTGCTTCTCATTGTGGTTTGTTTGAGTCTAGCTGAGCGGACTTGCTGCTTTCTGTATCTAAAGTTACAGCCTCATTTGAACGATCTTCTCCTGGTAGTTTGGATGTCATCTGATTTGAAGACTCCATCAAGGCGTCAGTATTTATATCCAGCTGACTCTCAAACAGAGCATCAAAAGAAAATCCTGTGGTTGTAGATGCACCCCCTTGTCATTGCTCACGGGCCTGGTTAAATATATTCTCCAGCTTATCTTGCTCGTAGAAGCCAGTGCGTGTTGAATCTTGGAAAGACTCATCGGGTTTGGGCTGATCCTTCGTAGTTGTCTCGCGGTCGATTTGTTTTTCCTCTTCATGTTTCAAATCCTAAACAGCTATGCTTCCTTCTCTTGTATCTTGACTAGATCGTCCTGAATGTCATCATTACATTTCTTTTATCTTCGGACTCCTGTCCTTCCTTCGCTACATCGTCCTGCTTGGCGTCACCAATTCTCAAATTTGTGTAATTCTTTCCCACCATCCTCTTTCGTTGGATCATACCTCCGCACGATCAAACCAACCCCAAACAACGCGGACGAAGTCCGTAGTTTCGCAACACCCCCAGTTCCATCCTCGTTTCCTTCTTTGAATGTTTCCACTGTAGCTTCTGTATTTGCCAATGGTTCTATGCTGATTTGTTCGTCGGGAAAAAGCTTTGGCAGAAAACCAAGATAGGAACGAATGTCGTCTTCCGGCCATAGAGATCTGTCGATGCCGTTGTAATGATGCGAAACATGATTATCGCCATTTTCGTTGGAATGCTTCGAACTGTTGATGATAGAATTATCATCGTCATCGTAAAAGTCCATCCCACCAGAAAACTCCTCCATTCCCGTGTTGGGGTTGCTTGTAAAATCAGAGCCTTGGCTCTTAAAATGTCTTCATCGGACCAAACGTAATCATGGCCAACAATTCCTCGTTCTCGATTGCGAGTGCTCCAATTATTTTCACTGCTCAGTACACTCGATCGACTTGCATCCTCCTCCTCATCGGACCAAACGTACGCCCTCTTGTCATGGTGATCCACGTCATCGGAATCGTTTGCTACCGATGTCGAAGTAGAAACAACCTCCGCCTCTTCGCTTTTTGATAGAGTGTGACGAATGCATCCCATTCACTGCGGGTGTCTGGAGGGGAGGGGTGCATCTCTATGAGTTGCGAATGAGGACGATCGTCGTTCTTGTTTCGGGAGGTTTGTGGTTGGCGATCTATGGCGACGCCTTCGACAGCGCCTCGTTGGGATGGACCGCCGACTCGTCAAGGGTTCGTTGTGAAAGAGCCGCCCGGTCCGCCTTGTTGCAGTAACAGACAAAAATGTATGGTAGGTAAAATTGTGGCGGGAAAGAAAATGTGCGTCAGTGGGGAGACACCACTGCACGACAGCAGCCACGAGTCAAAATCGTCGCTTGAAAGGAGTGCTGTAAAACTCCACCCCTAATTTTGAACGATTCTCGTTTCGATCTGACTTTCGGGCCCTTTGAACCCATCCTTTGCTGGCAAGAAAATATACGCTTTTTTGCATTCTCGTCATGATGCCTTTCCTGCTGCCGTTAAAATCAGAGAGGCTACATACTGTCACTGTATTGAGAAGCGATGTCAGCAATAAATAGGGCTACTGGGTGGTTTTGTATGAAGTCAATGTACTATAACATGTCGACCAGTAGCCTCTCGGTTGGAAGACTTCTCAATGACTTCAGTCCATTGTTGTAACGCCCGATTCGTCGTGGTCTTATAAAAAAATAAAATAACTTTTCCTCGACTGATCAATCGCATGTATTCTTGTTACATTTATCTCGGAACACCCTCCAGACTAAGGTCGGATCAAATCATATTCCATACCAATGACTGATACACCTAACACTGTTCCATCGGGGAGACGAGCAGTTCATGTTGTTGATGACAACACTGACCAATACTCACCCACCAGAAAAATCAGGAATGTGAAGGTAACTGATGTGGCTAGGAACGATGATCAACACCCCGAATTACATCGTGCAACTATTTACGACACCGAAGCTGGAATGTTTGAAATGCAAGACAAGGACGATACCCCAACACGATGGTGGAAAAGCAGGCCTCTTATCATTTTACTAGTTGCTGTTGGTGCATTACTTGTCGTGGTTGGTGTTTTGACTGGGACGATGTTAAAACAGAGAAATGAAAAAACAAATGAAAGTGTCAATGCAGGAACGATTGAGGGCGCAACATCATCTGGAGAGGATGGTCAAGATACTGCAAAAATCTTTGAGTCTGCCACAAATAATGTGAGTTCCTGTTTTGTTTGGTATTTCTAGGGTTCCATTTCTTACAAACTCTTTTGACCAAGCAGAGTGGACATACACTTAACATGACTACAACAAATGAAGAAACTGATGATTTGGTGAGAACAACTCGAAGCTTTTGTGGATCTACTTTTTGACAAATTGTATACTCATGCCAGGATACTGTTTTCTTAGAGCGAACTCGCTGAACTAGAGACAAACTCCTCTTCATTCGACTATGCCTCAACTGCAACTCAGCCAGTTACTGTGTTCCAGACCTCAAGTGTTATGATCTTTTCGTTAATGAACTTGACTACTACTGCTGCTGAGGTGAAAATGGCTACATTGTGATTATCATGTTGAATGGATTGATCAATAGCTCATCGTTTTCCTCTTTAATTAAGACGTCTTTTACACCGACTACAATACTCGAGGATGAGGCATCATCTGAAACACCAACCACAACGCCTCAAACTACAACAGCTGCTACCACCACCACTGTGTATAAGGCCCCCTCCACAACCCTGGAAAGAACAATTCCAGCTACCACTGCTACTGAGGCAAATGCAAAACAAGACAATGCAACAGTGCCATCGCAAACAACAAAACCTCAAACGTTGCCAACCACCACCAGCAATACACCAGTTGTAAGCTGACAACATGTTGTATTTTATCTTGCTCGTAAACAAAGAGTAAAAATCCTTATAGTTTTATTCGTCAACCGAAGGTACCAACTCGCGATTCGGGAAATGACTCTTGTGAAAAGGCAGTCAAAATTACTGACACCATTTTTGCTCGGACTGGCTCCCTTGCAAACGCTACCCCCACAATAGACATGCAGGAATGTAACACAACAGCCAAATACTCGCAAGGTGTTTGGTATTCACTTGTAAACAGCAAACGTAGAATCGTCCATGTCCAATACAAGTTGAGTCTGCCAGCAACACCAAATATTATTTTCTTATCTCAATTAGAACCCCAAGGAGATGCAGTACTTGCTATGGTCAATGGATCATCATGCAGTCAGTGTCCAGTAAGCTATCGCGGTGAAATCAGACGTGAACTTGACAACTATGATTTCATTTGGGGATTTGATGGACCACCAATGTTATATACTGAATATACTGATTATGATGGCTTGAGAGTGTATGGGGTTGAACTTCTTCATGGTGTCCTTCCCAATGCCACAGAGAACACTGGGGTCTTAATTATTGATGAATTCCTCTTAGAGCAGGGTGAGCAATACTTGTTTTATTTGGGAGCAGTAGACTTTGTGTCCGGTGGCAGTTACGAATTTAACATGACAGAGTATGAGGTGCCAACTAACGGAGAATGTGATGCTGCAATTCTGGTTGGCTCATTGCCAGCAGTTTATGAAGGCTCACTATTTGGGGCAACTTCAAATTTTCACCTTGATTATGACAGCGATTGCAATACAGATGGACGGGGAGTATGGTACCGCTTAGTGGGCAGTGGTTCTACAATCAATATTGACCTGAGTTTTGCCAAGGAAGATCGCCGTGAAAGCAATGTGCAGTTGTCAATTTTTGGTGGGTCATGCAATCTCCTCATTTGCCATTACAGTCTTCCAATAGATTTAATGTATGAGACTGAGGACGTCCGTTCACACTATGATCGTTTTATGGACATGGGAGAAACATATTTTCTACTTTTCTCTGGTTCATCATTCTATGATGCTGTAAACTTTAATTTGACAATATCTCAAGATGAAGCTCCTGACAATGATGAATGCTCCGGTGCTGCTGCAATTTCCTTTTTGGATGAGCCTGTACAAACAATCAATGGGAGCACGGTGGGTGCCACACCAGATGTTCATCTTTGTGATACAAACACAGACTCAAGAGGTGTGTGGTATGCATTCCAGGGTGAAGAAAAGCTTGTATCAATAACTTTCACTGGTTCTGGTTGGATCACTTTGTTTCAAGGGCTCTGTAATGAGCTTACGTGTATGGACATGGGAGCAGGAGATTTATTCACTGAGAGTGGTGTTGAATACAGAATTCTTGTGGAGGATTATTTTTCAAGTGACTTTGAACTCATTGTGAAACAGTTTGAGCCACCTGAAAATGACTCTTGTGAGAGTGCTTTGATGATTGAGAATTTCCCTTTCACATATACTGGGGACATGAAGGGCGCAAGGCCAAGGATAGATGATTGTTACTTTAGCTGCACTTATTATACTGGAGTGTGGTTTACTTTCACAGGGACAGGAGCTCCTGTGCAGGTTGATCTGAGCGATTTTCAAAATATTGGATATGGTGGATATGCTATGGAAGTCTCCACTGATGAATGTTCTAATATTTCATCAGAAATTTACCGCAGTGACATTTACATTGCCTCTTCAATGGCTATACCAACTGAAATTGGATTGACGTACCGTCTTTATGTTGCAGTTGTAGATACTGGATACAGCGAGCTGCCATACTACATTAGCATTAAAATGTGATTTTTTTAGGAGTAAACTCTTACCATGTGAAGCTACTTTGTTTTTTTAACATAGCTGGAGTGAAAGATTGAAGTGCCAAGAATTTATCCATTGCAGCATCATGCCTGTTCTCATGCATGTGAGATTTTGACATAGGTCAACTTGAACATGGAACCTTGGATGATCTCATGAGGGTCTGGGACAAGCTCTTACTTTTTTACAGTAATGGTAATGACCATGATGTAGTCCATACTGACCAGGAGCAATTGTAAATTTCACTCTGTGACAATTGATTGTTTGTGTCATGTATCCTTGCAGTATGTGTATCTGACTTTCAAAGGTAACACTGTTTCCCCCGTTGACAAGGGAAACATTATGCACAATATATCAAATGATTGCATAATTGAGCATGACAATAAGGTAGCATGGATGACTACAGCCCAATTATTGGGCAAACTTTCTTCTTTATAAAAATGAAAAGGTCCATTTTGATTTTATCACAATCTATCTAGTGATTGAATTAAGAAAATGACATTGAAACATATTAATACAGCCTAATGATATGGGGTGAATTTTGTTCTTTACAAAAATGCAAATGTCCATTTTGGACCAAAGTACAATGTTGAACAGCCCAAGTCAATTATGGCTGTAGCCAAACTTATTTGGCAAGACAAAGTAATCTAAAACAGCCCGATTTAATATTCATTTAAATTGGTATTTTTACTACTAGTTTACTCAGAAAAACTCAAAGGGCCTCTTATTTGGAGTAGAAAAGTGTCATTAAGAGGTACCTGTTTATCGGGATGTTTGTACCCCAAACACGGGGACAAATATGCAGACGGAGCAATCAGTTTTTGAAATCAAGTTGCTCCAGAGATATAGGTAGAGGATAGCTTAGAGACAGACTCAGTTAGTAAAGAGTACAGAGCACATGCTACAAGAGTGACCTAAGCCAATTCTACTAGACAAATTATGTTTTGTAGAATAGGCATAAGCACGATATAGAATGATTTTTTATGAGTTAATTTGTTTGTTTCTAGAACATAACAATGAAGCGAATAAAAAACAAACTGTGTAGGACTCTACACAGTCTTAGTACATTTGTACTAA
>JALLPC010001112.1:0-10363 GCA_036940045.1 Stephanocyclus meneghinianus | reverse complement strand
ACTTTCAGTATGTATCCGAGTAGCAAAATTTCAATACTGAAGGCCCAATTTGGACAGCCACAGTGTGACTACTTTAACTTTATTAGGATATGGAATCAACACATAATAATTACAGGGATGATCAGGGAGAGTGTGTAGGTGAGTGTTCTGTGCTTGGAATGGTGAAAATCGGGCCATAAATGGCTGACTTATGTACATTTTTTACAACCATAGCCATCCTATAGCCATTCTATGTGGAAAGGGTTAACCCCTTAGCGTATACGCCGATATTTTTATTTAAGAGTTGTCTCATGTATTCTGTTTTTTTTCCAAAACCCTATGGTACCTCTCCAACAAGTGCAGCAGAAATATGGCGCGCCCGACATGTTATGCTTAGGTTACTCCCTGTGTTGGTCCAAAAGCACTAGAAATACAATTTCTGTCGAATTGTGAAATCCTTTTTCCTCAATTCACGGAATATCCATAACTTTCTTGTACGGAAGTCTGATCTTTGATTGCTAGTCTACAGAAATCGTCTTTCTATGACTTTCGGCCTAACAAATGCTCACATTCCTCTCATCGCGCCATCGTTCATGCACTAGAGATATTATGGTGTATATCATACCAGACCACGCTCTGTCGCTCATTTCCGTTCCAATTTGCGCACTGAGCCATAATTAAACCCTGCATGGCGTCAAGTTCTACCGTCCTCCAACACCTCAATAGTATAGTCTCCTACAATCAACGAAACAACAACGAAATGAGCACCCACCCCGCTCCTCCCCCAGATATCCACCGTCGCAGCTATGCCCACGCCAACTGCGGAGGTGGAGTCGTTCGCAACCGCAATCGTCGCTCGTTCCATGGTTTCGATTCGAATCGTCCCATCCCAGGCCCTAAGAGGTGGAGTGCGCCTTACTCCATGACCAAGAAGGAGGATCGCGATCCTTCCACCGCCAGTAGAGTCAAAGACGTTGACACCAACGTCAACAGTCACTCTCCTTACCGCGAGCCCAAACCGCTCATATCTTCGCCCACGACCACGCCCAACAGCAAAGACGCAATGCAACCCCCCGTAACATCGGATCCCTCCACCCTCCCACGCCTAGACCCCACATCCCCCACGCACGCACGCCGCATCCATCAACGCCGTCGTCAGATCCTCTTTGGAAAAAACACCGCCGGCTACGAAGAATACACAAAGCGCGTCCCGAAAGAAAAACGCAGAAGGAACAGCATGGAGCATCCCTCCACTCCCGATCCAACGGTCGATATGAGCGTCAAGAGGTGGCAGGGATTGGTCAATGCTTGGAGGAGGGCGTTGCACAAGTTTGATCCTCCGGGGATGGTGGATGGCGGGGACAGAAGCGGGGTTATTACCCTGGCTCCGAGGCCATACTTGACGCAGCAGGAGGAGGAGATTGCGCAGGCCAAGGCGAATGGATTGCAGGTTGCCTTTGGAAATATGCTGGTGGATCGGGAGTGCCGTGGTTTTGGTGTGCGGGTAGGGGAAATGGATGAGGGGGAGGGGGAGGCGGTCAGTGAGACTATGGAAAAGTCGGAATTGGAAGAGGAGGAGGCGTATAGAAATTTGTTGTGGAGGGAGGAGGAGGAGGAAGAGAAGGACTTTTTGGAGGAGGACTGTGATAGTGATGATGATGTTTTGTAGATGACGAGACCTCGTTTAGTGCTCTTGTTTTGCACAAAGTGTGGAGCTGATGATATGTTGACTAAGTCCCTGATGATGTCATTCTGAGTTGCCATGATTCCTTCATCTCAAAGCAACATCATTATATACTGTTAAGAAGTCGGGTTTTACAATTTTCAGAGTGTAATCATAAGTGATGTATATATAAGGTAGGTATTTCTTTGCATTCCAACCTCAGAGGCCTATGCCCCCAAGAACGAGAACTTTGATTTGTACGGTGTGATGGCTATGAATATGTCTTGTAAATGTGAGGGCGTGATGAAGAATTATTACATTGAACAAAATTGTCTTCGTTGCAAAATATTCTGTACGCAGTAACTAGGCTGGTTGTGTTGTTCATTTTATTTCGCATACCTGATGTATCCAACAAAGCTGACCAATTGTAAGATCAAAGTACAACCTTTTCTCGCAACATCATGATTGAAAAACAAAGAAAAATCCAATCCTGCAACCTACAAACTGAAGACCAGTTATATAGTTAGATCAGCTGTACTTTGACAAATAGTCACGATAGGCCATGACCACGGTCTCTTTTATCATAAAAGAGAGAAACCACACACGCACTATTACGGTAAGCTTGCCTGAAATCCAGGGTTGTCCATACCTACACAGAATGCTCATTCCCCATTACTATCCACATTCCTCCGTTCTTTACATCCTCCGATCCTTACCTCAATATCATACAAATAATATTTTCAGGACCACTTTCTCGGGATTGGCCTCGCGAGCAAAGTCATATCCTCATCGGTCTTGACATCGTGCAAACTCCCCGACACTTTGCGAAACACGGGCATTGGGCTGGAGGGCGCCCTCTCTTGAATGGGATAATCGTCCATTGTGGACACGTCTGGGAGGGTGGAAAGGTTGGGCATGGAGCGGAAGGAGTTTGCGATATTATTGCTGTTTGTGCACTGAGATGATGACTGTTCCAACGAGCTTGGAAGCGATTCTTCATGACAATTCGTGTTGTCATCGTCGGATTCTAGAATGGTGTCATTCATGGACGACAATGAAACGAACGGTAAATCGCGTTCTTCTTGGCAGGCCAACAACTGCGATGCAACGGGGTCAAACAGGTGAGAACGTAGAATTTCAGGACAATTAGATCCGTCACTTTCGATGAATTGACTCCAATGGCGTTGCCGTTCAGATCCCATGGGACTCCACGTCGAACGTCGTTGGTGTGGGAGGGGGGTGGGGAAGGGACTTTGGTCAAGGAGCGATGCTTCACTGCTGTTTGGCAGTTTTATGGGTGATTGTGATGGATTGTGTTGTTGTTGATGTTGTTGTTGTGATGTTGATTCTTCGTGATTGTTTTCTAGGAAGGATAGGGTGGTAACACCCGATGTCTTGTGCAAATTTGCTTCCTCCGAAGGATTATTGTTCATGATGATGTTGTTTAGGNATTATTTCCTCATCATCCATGGATGGACAGCAAGAATCATAGCCATAAATACTGCGACTTTGAATATTTCGAAAAGGATCCAAAGCGGGTGTATGCGCTGGAGTAGCACATTTGTCGCGAGAGGGCAGATCAATCGCCATGCGTTTCGTGATTTCTATGTGACGTCTGTCATCGTGGAATGCATCGTTATCGGCACACCCCGTCGACTGTGAACGACGAAACGGAGCTGTCCACTCATGCTGCTGCAGCTGTTGCTTCGGAGAAGGCGGAGGCATGACGCCCATTCTGGGAGAATTCGTAGTTCCCGCAGAGGAAAACATGGAAGATTGGAGCAGTGCCGAAGAATGCGCCACCTTGGCGACACGATGGCCTAAAGAGCTGGCTGTGGGTTTTAGGAGATGGAGGGAGGGTGTTTTGAGGGTGCCATCGAATCCGATTCGTTTTCTACGATCACGATGACATGACGAGAGAAAGTTTGGTGACAGTGCGATGAAACCATGAGTGGGTTAGGATACAATGATGTTTGAGCAGCAAGATGGAGAATGACCCGTTAACGTACCCCTCCAATCCAAGAGATCGGCCAGCTTTGGAATGACAGGCCGGCACCCTCCAGCCACCCTTGATACCGTGCTTCCACCCCCCACCCGCCGGAGAGGGCGTCACCGGCAGAGGAGGGGCGCTGCCGCAATCATCAGCTCCTGCCGAATCCCCGAAGCCACAATCCACCCGTAGCAGCGGCTTGCCTTCGCTCTCCCCGTTGGTCACGCGGTTGTCATTTCCGTTGAGCGGGTGTCCCGTGCGCTCGGCTCGAGTGGGGGCCGACGAGAAAACGCCATGGCGTAATTTGGGCAGCTTGGGTGATCCCATGGCGGTGATCGTTGGACAATTTTCGGCGGGGTGGGGGTGGCCGTTGGTAGGGTCGTTCATTGTGAAAAATGCCGCTGCTGAGTAGATTACTTGTGGGGACGTAACGGCATTTAATGTGGAAGACGGGCCGGCAGCATGGACGATGATTCCGTTGTCTTGGTCGGAAGACGAGCGTTCAATGCCAAACCCGAAATCGCAATGTAGATGGTAATATAATATATTATAGTGTCTTGTATTGATGGCCACAAACAATGTCGAAACTCACACCATGATCTTGGTGAATCAAAACTCAAAACTCACACCTCGAAATGAATCAAGTGATGACTATGGTACCATCTAGCAGACCCTATGGAAGAATATTTGCTATTACTTAATGAATTGTTTGCGTACTTTTTCGGCCATCTGGAAAACTCAGCCAGAAATTGTAAACGAGGACCCCTCGAGTGTCGCGACTTTGCATTGGAAGAATCGTTGTCATCTCCGTTCCTTCTCCCTTAGTCGCTCGCTTGCTTCAGACAGCGAGAAGAGAAGAAGGTAAACTCTCAAGAGAAGACAACGCGATGCGCGCATCGAACGAGACGTTGTGCGGGTCGGTTGTTGTTTTGCGCGCGCTAACGAAATATATCGCGCATTTTTCCTTTTTAGATCGAGCGGAACGATCTCGAAGTATGGCGCGGGAGAAAGGAAATTGCCATCGCGATGTCTAGGACGGATACCGTTCAATTTAGATCGGTATCCACTCACTGAACTCACTCTTGTAAAGGCGCGAAAACGCGGGAAAATCATCAAGGAAGGAATTATTTTTTGCCCACAAGCATTTCGACAATTCAAGATGATGGTATCATATGGTAGCAAACACATCATTATCATGTGATACCAAGCGCCGGCAAAGTGTCCTTATTTCTGTTTGTACCCCGTGTATCATCTTGACTACATGGAGTTCATCGTCGATACTTCATAAACTGTAAAAACTAAAATTTCTTCTACACTACTTGTTTTAACCATTTATTACTCAACTGAACCGCGAAGTCCAGGACTACTCAGGCCCATCAAAGGCTTGGGAAGAGCGCTAAAAGACTTGCGTAGCCAAACTTCATTTTGCATACAATTTGACGGTGTTTCACACCACAGTTTTATCTCCCATGAAGCAGGGACATAACCATGCAGCTTGAGAGCTGCTCGCAAAGTGTCGTGGAGCATCTTCGGTCGGTCTTCCATCAAAATCACCCAGATGTCGACCGTTATGTCCCAATTCATGGTGCGCACGACTGCCCATGGATCACCTTTGACTCGAATAATCATCACGTCAACGTGATCCAAACCTGATAGTACATCTGAGTCTAGACGAATACAGTCAATTTTGGGGGTCGTATCCGTAACTATAAAGCGTGCTGGGGTCAAGGCTTCTGACGAATATTCCCCCGCTTTGAAAGTTTGGAACAATCTAGACTTCTTCTCAAAAAAGATATGAGACCCTTCCTGGCAGAATGCTCCATTAAGTATCATGGCCTTCTCGCCAGTTCGTGTCTTGGTAAGTTGATCAAAATTCACTGGGTCTGCTTCGGTAAGAATCACTGTCCAATTCATTCCATACTCAAAGAAGAAGGATGGACTATTTTCTCTCCCATTACCGGCTCCAATCTCGACAATAGTTCCGCAACAGTTTAATGGATTAGTATAGAAAATTTCATAAATGGCGTCGTCTTCATTTGAACGACCCATTGTTGGAACAGTTTCGTCAATGATACAATCCCACGGACATTGGGGTTGTGGCAGACCCGGCAAGCTAAACCTCGTATCCAAACCCATGCTACCCTGCATGAATTGCGGCACCATGAATGTGTTCGAACCATCAGATACGGGGACGACACCCATGCCTCCCATGTTACCGCCACCACAACCGCAACAACCACAGAAACAGCCGCCACAGCCACCGGCCATGACGTAGCCATTGAAGCCTTGATTGACAGGAGTGAAACCAGGACTTTTGCCAGGTTTGATACCGTTTCCTGTAGCTGGGCGGTTGCCAGTTGCTCCAAGTGGCCTGAACCAGCCATAGTCGCCTGAATACGGCTGTGACAAATAGAACAGAAGTAAGCGATGCATAAAATTGATAACGACGCATCAAACTATACGAATTCTTCTGCATTTTCATGAAAGTACCTGTGTGTTCACTTGAGGCGTGGGTGGGCTCTTGACAGTGATGGGAATTTTGGGAGCAGGAGGAGGGGGTGCGACTTCAATTGTAAGACCCCCGCTGAGAGAAGTCGAATATTATTGAGTTATGTCATTAATTGAGTATAGAACATGAGACGGGTTGATATTAAGAATCGAAGACCATACCTGTCTTTGGGTCCAGATGGTGCAAAAGTTGCCGGGGGCTCGAGGAGGACAGCTATAGGTGAAGGCGAATTAGGAGCTGGCAGAACATCGGGAGCAGGAGGAGGGGTCACAAAGGGTGCCTTCGGCGCCTCGGGCATTTTTGGAACCATTTGATCTGTTTCTGGAGCAACTTCGGCACATGGCCCTTCTTTATCGCCACGATCCAAGTGAGATTGTAATTCGTTAGAACTGATTTTCATCTCTACCCAAGGATTTGCTTTATTGTTGGTGCGATGACAAATTGTGACCTCGTCGTCACGTCCAGTTTCTACACTGCGGAGAGTAGGTGCGCTAGTTTCTCCTCGCTTCAGAATTTTTACAAAGGAGAAAAAAGGTTATAATGAGATAAGGTAAGAATTCTTAGAGAGTGGATACAGGACGTACCAACAGTGCGGGGTCTGGGGTTGGCACACCTGGAGGGTAACCCCAAGACATTGACACTACGACTCCCTCAAGAAGAGCAGGATCAGGAGTGGGAACTGTTTCAAGTTAAGTAGAATTGATAGGTTCCGAGAGCAATGTGAATACATGAAGTCTAACTCATGGTAAATTCGAATGAACATCCAAGACTTACCACCTGGTGGATAACTGTATGAACATGGAAAGTTCAAGCGGGGAAAGGTTATCAAAAGAAAAAAGAATTCGACAAGGTCAGGGACGCAACACTTGCCCCCAAGTGACTTTATCTGGAACTCCAGCAAGAAGAGCTGGATCTGGTGTGGGTACTAAATATAGAAAGTAAAAAGAAACAAGGAACCATTGTGAGCGTGAGAGGGGGGAAAAGCACTGTAAACATGTGGATTTTCGCCATACCGCCAGGTGGGTAGCCTTATGAATGACATGTTATCAGAAGAATGGACATCAGCGCAAAAGTGTTGAGAATGAACTGAGTGGCATTAACGCACGAATCCCGTTTACACTCACCCCATCCCAATGTAACAGGTGACTATGATGAAGAAAACTCCATTATTAGATAATGGTAATAGTGCGTATCACAACGAAGGTCAGCGGTCATCCCTTACCGGATTATTCAACAAGGCAGGGTCTGGAGTGGGTTTCCCTAAAGGAATTTTCCACTGGAGTGTTGTTGGGGATGTGTTCTATGAACGAACGAGAAAAAAAGATTCGGGGCATAATAATGCTACCGAGTGAGATTTACGTGAACATTGGAATGACGCATGAAAATTCCACATAAAACTCACATCTGCAGCGACCTCAGTCAACAGGGCTGGGTCCGGAGTGGGTTGCCCGTAAGGAATTTTCCACTTGAGAGTCGTCGGAGATGCGTTCTATTACAGATGAGTTGAAAGGAAGCACCAGTGATGCGACAACAATAAATAAATCACCATCCTTCGAAATGGTAGTCAAAAAATCGATCAAAATATTAGAACAAGAAACCTACATCAACTTGATATAGCAAGGCTGGATCTGGAGTAGGCTGACCAAGAGGAATATCCCACTTGAGTGTTGTTGGAGATGTGTTCTATTAAGGTGCGTAGGGAAGCGTGCAGAAAAAACACCGTTGGAGATAAAGAATCGATCAGGGACAAGCGAATTTTGACACAAGAGACGGCTGTGAAACGTACATCGGGTGCGATTTCCACTAACAAATCAGGATTAGGTGTTGGCACTAAGACAGAAAACGGAAATTGTAGGTTTGATAAAGCTTGTACACAAGTATGAGCTACTTCGAGCAATATAAAACTCACCACCAGGAGGATAGCCCCAGCTTAAGCCTACTTTGCTTGGACCTTTGGGCAAATAGATAGGATCTGGCGTAGGCACTGAGAGAAAGAATGAGAAAAAGGACGCAAAAACCGCAGAGTTCACGAAAAGTTTAGAACACTAGGTAATTCAACGCCTCGAGAAGACTTAGTTACGGTGAACTTGCCGCCATCTGGAAAATTCCACTTTTGCGTCACGGGCGAAACATTCGACAAAAGAGCAGGATCTGGAGTAGGCATTCCCTGCGGAATGCCCCATTTCTGAAAGAGTACAAAGAAAAGTGAAAAATAACCAA
The DNA here is from genome assembly GCA_036940045.1 of Stephanocyclus meneghinianus. Taxonomy (NCBI): domain Eukaryota; phylum Bacillariophyta; class Thalassiosirophyceae; order Thalassiosirales; family Thalassiosiraceae; genus Stephanocyclus; species Stephanocyclus meneghinianus. The sequence goes on along the minus strand of JALLPC010001112.1, from coordinate 2,002 downwards.
CAACCATGAGGATACGATCATTCCACAACGAGATCAATACTTCAAGATCACTCACATCCGGAGCAGTCGCAACACTAAACGGCTTATTCAAGCCTCCATCCGATCCAACATTCAACAACGCCGGATCAGGCGTAGGCACACCGGGAGGGTACCCCCATCCTTCCTTCACCCCAGCATCCCCAGCCTGCAACCCATCCCCCCCACCATTCGAACTCGTGGGGACCAAAACCCATCCCGGCTCGAATCCATCTTGCCCAGCCACTAAAGGGGTGGGAATGCCCGCCCGGACCATCTTCGGAGTGGTGTGCAGCATAGCCTCTATGGTGGGTTGTTCCGTCTCGGTATTTCCGGGGGCAGGGGTGGGCACAAACGAAAAGATGAGTGACGTGAATCCATCTCCTTGTCCGATGTTAAATGATCGAGCCTTTTGAAGAGTGTTGAACGGAGGATCCTTGGGGCTGCTGCCGAAGGTAAAGTCTTTTGGTCCTTCTAGGCTCATCTCTGCCTTGTTCGAGTACAACATATTACCCCCTTCTCCCCTCCCCGTCAGATGGACCATTATAAAGATAAAAGTTGCCATGATCAGGAATACGGGCATAGTGTACTTCTTTTGGAATAAGTCTGAAATGGCCTCCAACGGCGAAGAGCGCGGCGAAGGACAGTCGCTGTCGTCCTCGTCCCCGTTGGCCTTGGCTGCATCGAGAGTTGAAGCGAGGGCTGCAGTCTCGGCCCATCGCACCTTTTGTTTCCTCGGGGGAGCGCTGTCGTCCACTGCAGATGATGGAGCGGGGTTTTCCATTGCATTTTCTCTGGCGAGTCGTTCACTCAGACTCTGGTATTGACTGTTGACGTCGTCCATGAACAGGGGCGTGGATTGGAAGTTAGTCGGTCCGACGGCGGGGGCGGCGTCTTCGTCGTTGCTAATTCTTTGGGACATGGAGAGGGAGGGCCGGTTGCGTTTGGAACTCCCCATATTTTTGGCGGCTTTCGATGCGGCAGAGGACATGGTAGGGTTTTATCGGTAAATTGTTGATTTGGTTAGAATTAAGAAGTTGGAGGACTGGGGTCGCCAATAGGGATGAAGCCTCGGAAATTTGTCTCGCAAAGAAGACTTTTATCAGGCAATAGTCCAAGTTATTGTCAGCAACTCAGAGTTCTCGATTTCGGCGTCTACGCACGGTGCACCTGTGATTACAATTGCTGATGTTGTTCCCTTGTTGTTCCTGAGGAGCAAAAACCTAAGACGCTTGACGAAGCATGTAATAAAATATAATATAAAAACAGTGATGAGGTTTGCGTCCTATATTCGCGAGAGACGATAAAAAGAATACTATGCCTCCGATGCGACCGTACAATGTAAAGCATGACCTTGCCGGGAAAACTAGTAATGCCAGATGATGTTTGGAATGTCTCGAATGCTCAATGTCCTCGTACAATATAATTTAGTCGTATTGCCATTTCACTGAAACGACAGTGAGACGACAACATTTTTTACGTTCGGTGTTTGGTCTTCAAAAGATCCCCGCAGTCACAATGTCTTCTCATTAAGATAGGTAGCCAGCCGCCTTTCTCGGACCAACGGGAATGGGTGTCATTTCTGATTTTGCACACCAATAGAGCAGCTTCAAGATTTTTTGCAGCAGGGGTAGTTAAAGGACAAGGTCCCATGCATGGTCATGAGTTGTCTGAGGTAAGGCCCTGTCTGTACCATAGAAAAAAACATACCATAGAGTGCCATGGTATCGTACCCGACGATCGTTTATGAGCTGGGGGTAATATGATGGTGTGTCTGTACCATAGAAAAATAATAACATCACCCCTCAGGCCATACCTGTTTCATGCACTGTCCAAGGGAAATCTCCATTAGGCTGTGTCTGTACCATAGAAAAAAACATACCATGGTATCATAGTATCGTACCCGACGAGGTTATGGGCACTACGATATTACTACTGTCCGTCGTCGGGAAGGAATTTTGAGGGTCGAGATGTCAGGGTACGATGT
>JALLPC010001110.1:0-10361 GCA_036940045.1 Stephanocyclus meneghinianus | reverse complement strand
TTCACTTTCTCTCGAGACAACATGTTCAGGAAGACTGTTCGCATCCTTCGGAAGGCATTTGCCGCCACCAGAAAAGATGTCATTTAATCGTTGTTTCTCAGCGTCGGAAGAAAACGCATGAGAGACGGGTGGCCGATACTTTTTGTTGAGAAACTTAACTTCATTGACACTCAATTTACACACATTTTCAGTCTTTCGATGGGGAATTCGATCTACCTTTGATACCGAATTGCCATCAGTGGTATGACGTTGTCCGCTTTTACCGCTTCCAACCTTTGGAACTCGCAGAGAAAGTGCGCGATTTACGTTAGTCTTTCGCTCTTTCTCCTTTTCCGCTTCTTCTGCTTTCGAAAGACCGTGTACTGCATACGTAGTCTTCCATCCCCTGGATGCATCCTCCTTCGTTGGTTTTGGTTTACTGTCGGAATCGACTTCTTTGGCTAGTCGTCGCCGTGGTTTGGGATACGATACTCGTTGTGACACTGGAGGGCAACCGTAGAGTCGACTCAGCAGACGGCCTGCCTCCGTGTCTCGTTGAAATATCTTCCAGGAATGATCATTAGTCGAAATGCTCATGACATTTACTGCACAGCGCTTGGAAAGCACGAGGAAAGAGATCTGTAAGTCACATAGATTCCTCAGTTTTCGGAATGAGATTCGATAAATAAAAATAAACTATGAAAACGTCAAAGAAAAAATTCAGTACAATATATATATTAACGATGCGAATGAACTCCATCTTCCATCAAATAGTCTCCCTCGTCATCCCAAGCATCTACTTCTTCCGATCTAGGTGACTGATTTCTAAGAACTACGATGTCGTTGCGGTCCCCTTCGGCTTCGTTTAATCCCTCTGAACTTATCCAACTAATGGGTTCTTCTGATATTTTCGCAATAGATTTCGCCTCGCCCCTAGTCCTAACGCGAACCTTATCTCCTTCGACAACCGACCCCTCCAACACCAAACGGCTCAATGGATTCAAAATATCTTTGTTCAAGACTCTCTTAAGCGGACGGGCACCGTACCTCACGTCATATCCTTTCTCTGCGATTGCTTCAAGTGCGACATGACTAACATCCAATGTCATGTTTTGACCCTCCGCAAGTCTATGAGCAATCTCGTCAATATGAATCTTGGCAATCTGATCCATGTTTTCCCGTTGCAGCCGATTGAACACAACTGTTTCGTCAATCCTATTGAGAAGCTCTGGGCTCAACGTACTTCTCACGACCTCCATAATGGTATCTTGAACAGCTGGTTCTGATCCTGTTAACTCCGGTGGTAGTCCAGCAATGACATTGGCTCCGATATTGGACGTCATGACAACGATGACATTACGGAAATCAACTGTTCGCCCATGAGAATCTGTCAAGCGTCCTTCATCAAAAAGCTGTAATAGTATGTTCCAAACATCGCGATGTCCTTTCTCAAATTCATCTAAAAGAAGGATTTGATAAGGTCGTCGTCTAACACTCTCTGTCAGCGTCCCTCCCTCTTCATAACCTACATATCCAGGAGGTGCCTTGAATGAAAGCCCACAATTGATGTAAGCAAGCACTGTTCAAGAAATTGCACTAGCAGAAGATAAAGTCAAACACTTACACCAATAAGCCTTGAAACGGTATGCTTTTCTCCGTATTCACTCATGTCTATCCTCGTCATGGCATTGTCATCATCAAACAAGCACTGCGCCAACGCTTTACACAACTCAGTTTTGCCCTGATACGCAATGTTACAGTTGGAAATGCATGATGGTTAGATGAGTCATCAGATTCCTGCAAGTCATATTATTCGAACAAACTTAGTCTCACCACACCCGTCGGTCCAACGAAGAGAAAGTTCCCAAGCGTCCGATTCGGCGCCTGCAACCTCGTTCTGGCCAAGCGTACACACTGACTCACGGCTGATAATGCCGCGTCCTGTCCGACAACACGTTCTCTCAATTTATCCTCTAAATGCAACAGCTTTCTTGATTCCGAGCCAGTGATACGAGAGACGGGTATCCCAGTGTGTCGAGCGACGACTGTAGCGATGGCTTCTGCGGAGACAAAATCAGCAAGCATTTTATGATGCTGTTGGCCTGCAGGTGCGGATTGGTCTTCTTTTTCCAATTCTTCCATTTCGTGCTCCAAGGTGGGGATGACCGAATGTAGCAGCTCCGCTGCTTTGGCAAGATCACCTTGCTTCCTCGCCATGGTCAACTCTCTCCGCGCAGAATCAAGCTTTTCTTGAAGTTTCTTGGTTCGCTCCAACTCCTCCTTCTCCTCCATCCACATTTTGTGCAATCGATCCAACTCTTTTTTGAGCGCATCAACTTCCGCATCTACAACTTCCTTTCGTGCCTTGGACTTGGCATCGTCTCCTTCGTTGGCTAGTGCACTTTGTTCGATCTGTTTAGTCAACAGATCCCGTTCGACTTTCCAGACGATTTCAGGTTTGCTTTCCTGTTCAAGACGGAGACGGCTGCATGCTTCGTCGATGAGGTCGATGGATTTGTCGGGCTGTTTTCTGTCGGTGATGTATCGATTGGATAGTGTGGCTGCGGCTATGAGAGCTTCATCCTTCGAATGCGAAACAGAAATCGCAATGAATTATGATGTAATTAATCATTCACGCGCTACGAGAGACTGAAGAGTGCCATCACACATACTAGAAGCAACTTACCTTGACTCTAATCCCATGATGCAACTCGTAACTATTCTTCAACCCCCTCAGAATCGATATAGTATCCTCCACACTAGGCTCGGCGATAAACACACTCTGAAACCTCCTCGCCAGCGCTGCATCCTTCTCAATCAATCTGTATTCATCCAAGGTCGTGGCACCCACCAACTGTAATTCTCCTCTGGCCAATTTCGGTTTCAACATGTTACTCATGTCCATGGAACCCTCTCCCTTGCCGGCTCCGACGATAGTATGAAGTTCATCGACAAATAGAATCACTTCTCCGCTCAGATCTTGAATATCCTGCAACACGGACTTGAGTCTTTCCTCAAACTGTCCCCTAAACATGGCTCCACTGAGCAAACTGGATATCTCTAGACTGACAACACGTTTGTTCTTCATACTCTCTGGAACTTCTCCATGAGCAATCCGCTGCGCCAACCCCTCCGCAATGGCCGTCTTTCCCACGCCCGGCTCACCAATGAGTACGGGATTGTTCTTCGTCCTCCTGGCGAGAATTTGGAGCGTGCGCCGTATTTCTTCGTGACGCCCAATGACCGGATCGAGTTTTCCGTCCTTGGCGAGTTTGGTGAGGTCAACGCCGTATTGTTCGAGCGTTTGTCCGGGAGTGCGGTTTGGATTTTGGGCGTTGTTGAAGATGTTGCCGTGGGAGAAGTTCCTTATTTGGAGCGGTTGGAAAGTTGCATCGGCGCCAGGTGCATGAAATGTCGCAGTTGGATTCCGATTGGAGCAGAGTTTCGACAGTCCTTCGCGGTTGCACGGCTGTTGCCGGCTCGGACACGCGTTGAGCCCCCTCGTCGATGACACCACGCTCATGGAGGGAATCACCGAAAATGATCGTTTGAAGACTTCCAGCAAAATCCTTCTTGAGATGTTCGAGTTGCCGCGGTCGACGACGATGCCCCACATGATAGGATGTTCAAGCAAATTACTTCTCTAACTTGGAGCTTTCGATGGTCACGGATAGATCCTGTCGAGGTGGGAAATGGGACCGTTCGATTTAGGACAGTGCTTGTTTGATTGTTCGTTGTATTCGTCGAATTCGTTTCTAGCGATGTCAAGATGACTGCTGTGCAATCATCACCTATATATAACACAATAAGAAACACATCTGGAACAACGCAGACGTGCTTGTCATGTCACCCCATAGAAATCTTTTTGGATAAGAACACCTGTGTTGTTTCCTGTTGTTTCATTGCATGCATACAATACCATACCATGTCATCCTAAGTGATGATTGAAAAAGTTTCACATCACATAAGGTATCTTTTAAAATAATACCTTTTATAAGTGCTCGATCCAATTCCAGATGTGCCACTGAAGTAGATTTTACAATAAAAATTTATAGATTTTAAGGAAAGCAATGTAAAGATCTGGTCAATCAGTACAACGTGGATGATCCTAAGAATCATGTACAAACACACAGTTGGTGGGCATTGTTACTCTATTTTTACTGTGCATGAAAAAGCTTCTATGCTGGCTATGAGAAAAATCAGAAAGACAACTGAAAGTTAAAGAAGTTAGCTACATTCTAAATATATCACTGAATCCAATTAAAGTTTAAACTTATGTGTCAATAGACACAGTCACAAAATTGGCATGTGGATTAGATAACTAACACACATTCTGTCAACAAAGCTGCCAAAAATTGATTGAAGGACACAAATAATAGTGCACTATTAATTGCTTGGAGAGCTTTAATTGTTTTTGCAATAATGGATGAGACTTGTATATGGCTTTGATACAATTTTTATGGAGGCATCTGCAAGTGCCATCCCAGTTTTGGGGTGCAATGACACATTTTCCGATAGAAACCTCAAGATTATGGCAAATATCGATGTCTTACTTGACTCTTGCTACTGATTTTACTAGAAGGATACTCTGTTGTAGAATTTTGGACTGACAAGCCCTGGAACAGCACACACAGCCCTGCATGGAAATAGCTTCAATAAAATCTTAGTGCAAGGGCTGTTGTGTACCTGTCTTCTGTCTTTTTCCCACATATTGCTTGCTGTGTTGGTCGGTTGTGGTCATAGGATCCTTGGTCGGATTTTCGATGTCAATCTCCAAATAGGAGCTGCTTTGAGACCCTAACAGCAAGAGACTCCATCAAACTTGTGTTGATCATTTTGATGTCAATGATGAGCATGGTTATAAGTGCAGTTATCTCTTCTGTAAGCATTGACAGTTATTTGCTAGAGCTTGTCGTATTTATCATGTCAATGGGATGTAGTGGGAATTTGCTCAACCCCCTTTAACAAAATGCATTCCACTTCTTATATTGACATTTTTGCTCATGTGATTATTCGAAAAAAACAAGTCCATTGATGGTACAAAGCAATGATCTGCATTGTTGCGTGGAGTAAGGATGAGGAGTTGTGGAGTTATCTAGGTATTTATCAAGACACTCAAAACTGCTGACTATGGCAATGGGCAATGCCCCAATGGATAATTGAAGCTACTGAATGATTACTGTGATACAGGCGGTCATCAGCATACCATTTGCTGAGATAATGAGCTTCAAGCTTGTTCAAAAATATCGTACAGTGGTTGCTTTGTGATTTAGAGCGAAGACGAGAATGAAGTCAGTGACTTGACAGAAGCAATACTCCGGAAGCCAGAATGTGTAGACATCAATCCTTGAACTTTTTTGTTGGTTGAATTCCCCAACCCCTCTGGATTGGAAACATTGAAATGCCATTTTCGTCCAAGGAATTTTAAAAAATCACGGAGAGGTCGAAGGCAATATAAAATTATATCTTGCAAATCAACCCCAGCCACTTCATTGTTCTTACACATCGAACAAAACAAAATGGTGTCCCATGTGAGTAGAGTGTCCTCCTCTTTGACTGATACAAATTATCGACTGTCAAAGAAAGTGGCGCAGCTCACAAAGGTAAGCAATTGTTATTCGGTTGATTTGAATATCTTCGCTTCATTTTGATTGAATGATCCGCCAAGAGGTAACTGAAATATGCATGCTCACAAACACAGGTAGTTGTGCATCTTAATACCGCCAACGAAAACATCGAGGTGGACAAAAAGAAATTGAGAGACTCTCACGTGGAAGAAATAAAGGCCATACAATCGGACGCCGATAGCAAAATAAACACACTTCAGAGGGAAATTGAAGCGAAAGAAAGTGCTTTGCAGCATCTCGCCGCGAGGTCCATTGCTATAGAAAAAGATTCACAACAACGCTTGATCATTGCTCGAAATGAAGCCACTGCACGGGAAATCGAGCTGCAAGCTCAACACGAAGAGGAACTAAAGTCTCGGGTAGAAGAGCTTTCCACAGAACTGTCGTCCAAGACTACATATATTTCCGATCTTTTGATCAAGTTGGAGAACGCGTCTCAGCGGCACCGACTAGACATAGTAAATATACAAGAGCAACTGAAGGAAGAAAACCGGCTAGGCTTGAAGAGACTACGCGAGGAGTTGTCCAATAGCCATTCGCAAGAAATTCGTTGTCTGAACTCTCAACATGACAAAACTACGGCAAAGTTCAAAGCCGATGCCTCAGATCACGAGAAAATTGCAGTTGAAAATGCCGTTACGATGGTGAGGGCTGAGAACGACCAAACGATTCGTCAGCTTCTGAACCAGCATAATGAAAAGTTGAATGCAATTCAAACCGAAGCCAACGAAAAAATGAATGCGATCAGGATTCTTCAGAGCGAAGTTTTTGAAGCTCAAGTTATTGCCCAGGAGGTACCAGGTTTGAAAGCCAGGATAAATGAGCATAAATACAATGAAATTACACTACAGTCGGAAGTGAGACGGCTACAGGAATCTCTAGATTTAAGTTCGTCCAGCAACCAACGCACCATCGATGAGCTAAAAAGAGAGAATGAACAGCTGCGCTATGAAATTCGTGAAGTAAAGCAAGCTCTCAATGACGGTGTGAAACAAGTGAGAAATTATCGACGTTAGGTCTTCTAGCAACTTTCGTACTAGTTCTGACCTGCCATTTTTTCGCATCGCCATACAAAGAACAATAACTTGAAGCGGCTCCTTGAGACGGTAGGCGATCAAAAATCATCAATAGAAAGCGATCTGAAACAGGCAGTACAAACATATAGCAAGATGAGCAAGGAAATTGACGAGAAGAATGTCATCATAACAAAGCGGGACCTTGCTTTAAGTGAAGTTATGAAGACACAAATTGATCTCAAGGAGCAGTTGTTGCTAGCAAGGAACAAAATAATCCATTTATCGCGTTATGAACAACACGTCAAACAGTCGTACGAGCATATCAACCGTCTAGGAACAGAATTAGGCCTTGTCAAAGCAACCGTTCAAGAGATGATCCACTTAAACACCACAACGCAAAGTTCGATAACAGATTGGAGGGCTAAAATGCAGACGCTACATTTTAATGAGGTAATGCAACTTAAGGACCAAGCGACGATGCTTCAGGTAGCAGTGAAACGACTCGAGTCTATCAAACACGATCTTGAGCAAAGCGACACACAGTCAAAGGTTGACAAGGAAACCATCGAACAGAGGCTCAAATATGCTGAGCAGGCAGCAGCTAGTGTCGCAATTGCTCATTCGGGAGAAAGATTGTCATGGAAGAATGCCATGGAGGAGCTGAAGGTACAGCACAGAAAAGAAAAATTACACATACAACTAGTTTCACAGGATGAACAGGATATAATGCGAAATAGAATTGCACAGTTGGAATCAGAGATGGCGAAGCAGCAGGAACACCATGAGCGAAAATGCCAAATACTACAAGAAGACTTCTTACATAAAGCCGAAGGCCTCAATGCAGCCCTGTCACAGTCAAAGTATGAAAGTGTTGTCGAGATTCAAAATATGGATAAAGAGAAGACAGCATTACATGATTTACTTGCAGCAGAAAAAGAGCAATGCGCTTCGCTTTCACGCGTCAACGAGGACGTGGTTCGGCAAATTAATCTTCTTAATGAAAAGCACCATAGAGTTATTGCGAAAATGAGGGAAAATCACATGCAGGAGAAGGAAGAGTCGAATCGTGTTCACGCCCAATTGTTTCGACAACTCGAAGACAAGTTTTCGAAGGAAAAGGAGGCGCTGTCTGAGCAGTTGGAGCATATAAAGCAAGAAATGCAGAATGTTGTCAACAATTCCCAGGGCGAGATTGCTAGGATAATGGAGTGTGCAGCGTCCGTGCGCCAATGTACAAAAGAGGCGAAAAACATGCTCTGTGATTTGAAATGTTTAAGCCAACAGTTAGGTGACACAAAAAGCGAGTGGGATCACTGTAAGGACGAAGTGTCCGGCAAGCTGCGGAACATGAGGCAGACATTCATTGCGATAGTCAATCAAGAAAAGATAGATACAGAATTGGCAAATAACGAAGCTCTCTGCAAGCTGAACGAATCATGTGACGCAAAGGTAGCAGCAGCAACGAAAGCAGCAGCTGACGCCAAGAAGATGCTTTTCCAATCCATCCGTGAATACGAGATGAAACTGGAAAAAGAAATTCGACAACTTAAAGAAGAGCATAATTTGCACCTGTCCACAGTAGCCAACCAAAGCAAGGAAAAATGTGACCATCTGTTGTCTCAGTTCGAAAACCTGAGTGCAGAGTTCGAGTCCGTCGTTGCCATGGATTCTGAAAAAGAGCGAAAAAATCGACAACTTGAAACGAAGATACTTGATCTTACCAAACTGCATGATTATGAAATGCTGTGCATTCAATCTAAACATCAAAGTGAACGAGCTTGTCTCATGAAAGACATAAAATCGAAAGAGGCACAAATTGAAGAGAAGTTTGCCGAAGAGAGAACGCAGTTGCAAACAGCATTAGATGAAGTGAGCCGTCAGTTAAATGCAGCCAAGGAGCAATTAAAGCAAACTGTATTAACTGAAACACAAAATCAAGAGCACATTAAATCTTTGTAAGTTCGCCACGCCATGTTCCCGATCACTTCTTTAATGAGCGTTCCCAATTAAGCACTATGAGATTTTACTCCATTAAACCTAATGACATACAGACAAGAACAGCTCGACGCATTATCATCGTCTGAAAATCAAACAAGGGAACAGATGCTGTTCTCTAAGCGAGAGCTTGAGATCAGGGAGACAAACTTCAACAAGCGATATAACACAGCGAGAGAAAGAAAATGGATTGATAACGGCGACCAAGAAAGTGACAGTGTTAACAGTTCAGGAGTGCTCCGAGTAATACAAAATTCTCCGAAGATCACTGCTCAGGGACTGCCAAGCATTGTGGAGAAAAAGACACAAAAACTACTGCAGAAAGACAAGAGACGAGGACGAGGGATTAATTGCACAGAAAAGGTGTCAAACACGAAGAAAACAAATAGATCACTACCTAAAGTTGCGACCAACATCGCCACTGAATCAAATAAATGATAACTATATGATCGCATCGACCAGTAATCTCTTGGAGGAACTATTTGTATGACTCACAATTTGTAATATTTTCATAGTTCATTCTTTTTTTCCTCACGAAACAATGAACCCAACTCTTTTTCGCTTCTCGTTGCAATGACCAGTGGACATTCCTCCTGCCCCCTCCACCACTTATGCTCTAAAGCATTTTCTCTTATCTTTCTTCCACCCCACCAATTTCCATACATTAATTTATTCTCCGCACTTCGTATCCAGCTCGCGATTTTGTTATCCCCCTTATTATCTTCTCCTGTACACAATGGTAGCGTATGCACAGTCAACATTCCATGCAAATTCCCAAAGACTACATCCGTCAAGAGTCGATCACCAACCATACAAAGTTCGGAAGGCTCCTTAACATTAGGGAAATGGAGCATAACCTCCTCCAATCCACCAGGCTTTTTTTCTTTATGTAAAATAACAGGGATCCCCAACCTTTCTTCTATAGACTTGGCATCCTCATGTCCAAAGTCGTCGTCGGTTCCTGCCGAGTTGGACAATATTGCGACATTTTTGGATCCGAATACATCGAGCGCCGACTGTAGGCCAAAGTGGGCGTTCGGGTGGATGGAATTGATATAGGGAGCAGTCAGGGTGTTGTCTTTGTCGAAGATAACGGCTTTGATATTGCAGTGGTCTCGGAGGGCTTGGTAGTTTACTTCTGTTGAATGGCAGGAGACGAGACAGAGAAAGTGTGTGGGCATACGCGGTTGGCCGACCTCTTCAGAAAACATAGCCGTCGTAAAACATGTATGTTTCAACCGTCGTGACCGTCGACACAGGCGCGCCTGCCGCGAGGCGATGCTGCGAAATGAAATCCGGCAATCACTCACCAGAAATATTAGAAACGGCAACGTGAGGAGCAGCGAGGTAGGGACGTCGGACGACCGACGCTAGTGTTGTTAATGCCTTGAGATTGATCGATTGGACCATGATCGGGGTCGTCGTTCAACGGCGTGTTATCATGCTTTATCATGCTTGGTCTTTCTCTTCCGGTATAGTTGGGTATGTTGTGGGCTACCTACCTACCTAGCTACGTATGACAGTAATAACATGTACGTACCACATGTCTTACGCAGAGTTACGTAAAATTGGATAGCCCTGGCCAACAAACTGTCACGGCTCGCCCAGTGTTGAAGCCATAGTGGGCACAGTTCTGCAATCGCATCTGCGATGTTTATGACTCTCTCGCTTTAGCATCACAGTCACTCGCAGTGATCATTCCAATTGTTTTCTCTATGCAATGTGCAGACAGTTGTTGCAGTCA
>JALLPC010001108.1:0-10363 GCA_036940045.1 Stephanocyclus meneghinianus | reverse complement strand
ATGCACATCAATCAAAAGCTATTTTTATTAGCTTTCTTTTGGTGTATATGTCATTCTTGCTCTTCAGGTTGTTCAGGTTTTGCAGTCTCTTGAAGTTAGAGATTGATACGAAAAAATAAACTGATTGCAGTATAAAACTGGTATGTTCCTACACAATATAATAAAAATGTATGATCTTGCGGGAAAATGTTTTTTGTGATTTACTCAGAATGTTTGTTTGGTCTGTCTGTCATTAACTCTAATGAAGTAACTTTTCTATACTATGCATTTCTAACGGCCCAGTCTTAATTGCCAATGTGTTCTGGGCCCGAAAAAGTCCCGAGGGCCAGCAATATCAGGGTTTTTAAATTCTGCCAATTCGATGCTTAACATGTTTGTACCGGATATTAACCGGTAAATCATCGATGTCTGTCTTTCGTCCGTCACGCAACTAACGAGCAAGATCCTCTGCTGATCCTCTGCCTCCTCTTCCACCCTCGCCAACAACACCGTAACCATGTTCCGTGCAGCAACGTCGTCCATCGTCAAGAGGGCAGTGCTCCGCTCCGGAAGCAGGGGGTGAGTTATCAATGTTGGTTTTTGCTTTTCATACGTTGGCTATGGGATTTTTTCTGAGGGAGGATCGGGGAAGGCGGGAGGATGATCTTGGGAGCTTTCGCATTTTTTCTGGGGGTATGATATGGTTGTAATGTGCGCAGAGGTGTTGCGTTTGGCAGACACACCAATCCTTGTTCAAGTTTGCTGGGTACGGGAGAGTGGTTCAAGTTGAGGTAGTAACGCCCGCTAGGCTCGACAGAGATATAGCCAATCTAACCCCAGCTAGGGCCAATTAGAAGCGAGCAAGCTTTATGCAGGCGAGTGTACGCGGACTCCACCACGACAAAGCCTCTTCGTCACCGATACAGTGTAAAAGCAGGGACTCTTTGCAATGTTTTGTAAATTCACCAATGCGATGGAGCCATTGAACCGCACTGCTGCACAAAGTATGGCCAATTAATCAAGGACTATGAGGGGTGGCGAAGACAAACGGACATATTATGCTATAAGGAATGACCAAATTCGTGAATTGGATGTGATGTTGATGTTTGTTAAGTGACAAAAACATGGGCCAGGTTTTACTGCATATCCTCTTTCTTTTGAATTGTCTATGTGAGACTAACTGTGCTGAAAGTACTGCGTGTTCGGCGCCTAGATGAATTTTTCGTCGCTCTATCTGAAATTCGGTTTTAATCGATGATCATGGAAACACGAACTATTTTATGCTAACATCTTTGGCTTACTCTTTACAGTGCCCCGTCTTGCACTCTCTCTGGCAAAATGAGCTTCCATGCATCAGCCAAACGTGAAGAGGAAGCCAAGGCCGATGCCGCCGTAGCCGTTGAATCTAGCAAGGGAGGTCTGTTCGGAACTGGACTCTCCGAATGGTTCGCACTCCCCATCGGTGTCGCCGCCGCCGTTCCTCTCATCAAACTTGAGTGGTATGTCATCAACGAGGAGACACAGCTGTTGGCTGTCTTTTTGGCCTTTTGTGTCACCTTCTACACACAAGGAGGAGATGCCGTTTACAAGGCTCTCGATCAAAAGGCCGTTAATCTCCTCAAGGAACACAATGAGGTGGAAGACAAGGTCATTCAGGCCCTTGAATACAAACTTGAGGCTCTCAAGGCCAACCACAACATGGTCAACGACTTCGAAGCCATTAATGCCATCCGTCGCGAAACTTACGAAAAGCTTAACAAGGCCGGTGCCATCAAACCCCACCATGACTTCAAGGCACAAGTCGAGCGCATGCTCAACATGATCGCCGTAGAGGAAACTAATGTGACTGAAAAGACCAAAATGGCCCTCATGAGTGAGGCCACCGCTTCCGTCACTGAAAAGTTTACCTCCGACAAGGCACTCAAAAAGGCTGCCCTTGATGCCGCCATCTCCAAACTCAAGGGAGGCAAGGCCGACGATCCGGTGCAGGCTGCGTTCATCCAGTTTTTCAAGGATAAAGCGGCCGCCGCTGCAGCCAGCAAGGACGACAGTGAAGAAAAGGCTCAACGAGAGGCCTTGATTGCCAAGATGAACGCTGTTGCAAAGAACGAAAAATTCTTCTTTGAGTTTGATGCTCAAGGGCAACCAAAGATGGTTGTGTAAACTTTATGCTTTCTAGAGAGGCGATTAAAGGAACTGTATGGTGCTCTTTAGTAGCGAAAGAGATGTGTCGTAATACACTATTTTATCAACCTTATCGATCATCTAATGTTTGTATCCGCCGCAACAATCTATCTCTGTCCCTGTCGGCGCTGTCATATCTAAGAAACACCTGCGTGTCGTAGTAATTATCCACGAGGCATTGTCCTCGATTGTTGCTTGGAAGCAATCTGAAATGACAACCATTTTCCATTCCTCCTAGCTACATTAGCGCGGCCGCATGCGTTATCTTTTTCTCCTGTGAAAATTTCAATCCTATCTGTAAGAGGATTATCACCTATTATCACAATCTCAAATTTCCTTGAGTTTGTTCTTCCTCATTGGTTAAATAACCATGCTAACAACAAACACTCACACAGATCCTCTTGAAATCGATTGGGCTTGTGAAAAAATAGTCCCATCGAAGAAATGCGAGAGCAGAGTCATGGCTACATTGCATCGCACAGGCGAGTGGGGCCGAGGTCGCGACCTACCAACGAACAGGCTAAATGAAATCCATCAAGAATGTGACAAGAATGACATGACGCTGTATCAAGCTTTAAGTCTTCGAAGGACAATGCTTCGCTCATTCAAAGGTGGAATGAAACAAGTGACTTGCTCCGTTGCAATGGGTGGAACCAACGGTCAGCAGCAAATCGCCTCTCTCTTCGAGGAAGCTCTGGCGTCATTTCTTAGTTCGTGCTTCAAGGACCAAGCCAACGAGAAGGTCTTCGTTACGGAAGCAGATCTATTGATCGAAATGAAGCAGGGCAGCAGGCCCAGGGGACCGACACCGGACATTTTATTCCTTCGACCAGTGTCAATCAACGGACGACTTGTCAAATGGATGGAGGCAAAGATGTATTATGCCTCAGCCTCATTCGCAAACCACAAGAATATTCCTAATGGAAAATTGAAGGGCATTGCCGAGCGATACAATGCCTTCTACGGAGGAGATGGAGCTTTTGTATTTGGGCAAGGATTCTGTGCAAGCTTGCAAGATATCGTCAAGAACGCACTTCTATTGGATGCGACTCCATTGAACATGGCAGCGGTAAATGACTTTCAGAATTCCTAGTGAAAAGAGAAAATGATCTGCTTCGGGCTGGGGATTTTCTAGACATTGTTTTTGAGCCTTATTGATAAACTTGTTTGATAACATTAAGAAATCTTTTTACAATGATTAGGAACTTTGAATTCCCTGTGTTTGAGTTTACTTGGTAAATTGACGGTAAACAGTCTGACCGGAGGAGGAGATCTTTGTTTTTTTTTCATTATGTGATGGTGAAGGTACACAATACCTCACAACACATTCTTTTCACATGAAAAATAATGACACAACCATCACTCTCCCATAGAAGCCAGAGCCCCGACTGCTAACTCCACAACCCTCTCACACTTCTCCTTTAAAATCCTCAGCGCTTCTGCCACAATCACTGCCGGTTCCATCATCCCCACACTCTCTACATTAAATATGAAATGATTGGGTATCCGACTCATTTTGATGCTCTCCTTCAAGATGGGATTGCGCATGTAATTCCGTGACATGGTACATGCATAGGGGTTGGATAATTCGGCTTTGGTCTTGTATCCCTTCTTGTGTTCTTCCTTTGACACAGGAACGAGGGTGAATACTCCAGGTTCAAACCAATTGACCAACTCTTCTGCCAAATCGTCGTATATCGGTTTAAGGATCTCAATCTGTGGCATGAGTCGATAACTCGCCGTCGCCACGGGACTGAATTTGGCATGATCTTTGCCAACACCTTTCCGTGCATGGGCTTCCAATTCAATAACTTGTCCTGGTCTGAGTTTGGCCAATAGAATGTCTTCTGATATGGGACGAATGCCCCCGCCAACACCAGATCCAACTCCTTTGGAATGCAGGGGAAAGTTGGAGAGTTGATCTCCCTGCGGTGCCCAGAGCAAGTCTCGTGTATATACGTGTCGAGTGAAAGGTCTACCGGTAGAGTCAATGGGTGTCTTTTTCGCCTGATTGGAGGCCTGGAGATTGGATGCTTCTTTAGCGGCATCATCTGCAACAGTAACATCCATCACCGAAGGATCTTGTTCCTCCTCGTCCTCCCCTTCCTCACTCGTTTTGTTCTCCCTCTTCTCCTTCTCTTCCCTCTTCTCCTGCTCTTTCTGCACATCATATCCACTCACCAACCCCTCCATCTTCCACTTCTTATTCATCTTGTGTCGTATCTTTTCGTCTTCCTTTTCATCCCTGCCGCAAACGACATGCATCCGCATGACAATGGTGTTACGATCGGTACTGGCCAACTCGCCCGTATCTTCCTCTACCTCCAATCCGAATTCATCAAACAACCTCGGATCGACATTGAGTGGCACCAACCCCAATCGATGGCACAATACCTCATCGTGAATCAGGCTCGTGTTATTCCACATGTACACATGTTCCAACGCCATGGTGGGTACCTCCGCGATCATGATACGCCGCAAAGCGTTGGCGAAGGATACGTCGACGCCGATAAGTTCGAAGGAGAGTTCATCGCGGGAGGGGCGGGAGAGGGGGCGGATGGAGAAGGGGGTGGGCGTGGGGGTCGTGGAGTGGTGCCATTGGAGGCCGGAGGGGGTGACGTACCAGGAGCCGGTGGCGGTGTCTGTGTTGGGTGACATTTGCTTTGGAGAGTGTGGGGCGGTGGAATTGTTGTCGTGGCTGCGGATGCGATACAGTTGAGGCTCGGTTAGTTCGTGATGTAGATGTTGCAGGAGGGGTTGCATTAATAATTGAAGGCAGGATGGTAATGGCGGGGTGGAGGGGAAGCTGGCATTTTAGTGGACATTGATGCATGGTATCTTTGTCACAGGAGAAAATTGGAAAATATTTTACATAAGCTATTTTGCACACTGCAATCTGTATTTCCATTCCAACGTGATGGCCAATCTAGTTTTTATAAGCTCTATCTCAGTGATGTCAGGGTAGACAGCATCCATCAATTGAGTTCGTCAAAGCCTACGTAGGAATATGTGAAGGTGATGGACCGGAATTGATGGGTGATTTGTGCGACTGTGGTGTACGAGGGAATTGGATTATTGTACCATACCATACCAAAGAAAAATTGCAATTCTTGCGGCCATCATCCTGCACTAACCACGACGGCGTCTCTTCCTCAGAAGGCAGCAGCATCGTCTTCAAGACCCGCCCTTGTCAGCGTTAAATTGTTTAGCCAGTGCCCGAAAAAAACCTATACGATCTCGTCCCAGTTCATTCATCCAGCAATCATGACGCGAATTTCCCATTTGGCCCTGATGGCCTGCCTCGTGGGCACCGGGTACGCCTTCATCGTCGGCCCCTCCTCTTCCACAAATAATCTCCACGGCATTTGCGTCCTTCCCCCAACGACACAGTCCATCGCCTTCTTGTCTCATCGCACCCTTTCCGCCACTCGAGTGCTTCACTCCACGAAATCCCCCGACCAATCGTACACTGGCACGACGTCCGCCCTCAAAAAGCTCCCCTCCTCCGCCATAGAACTCACACTCACCATCCCCCCCTCCGCCACCACGGCCGTCTACGACAAGGTCTTAGCCACCGTGTCCAAAAAAGTATCCATCCCCGGCTTTCGCAAGGGCGCCAAAATACCCCCCGCCGTCGTCGAAAACGCATGGAATCCCAACGGAGGCAAGAAGAATCTCAAAGCCATGGCGGTGCAACAACTCGCCAGCGAATTGATCGGAAAAACATTGAAGGACGACTACGATTTGGAACCCATCGGTCAACCGGCCATCGTGCCCGATGTGCAGTCCTTGGCGGAGACATTCAAGGCGGGAGAACAATTACAGATGGTCGTCAAATGCGATGTCTGGCCCGATATCGAGTGGAAGAGGAACGCCGAGGCAGAAAAGCCTTATTTGGGATTGAAGGGACGGTACAAGCGGAAGCCGTTCAATCAGGTGCGATTCGATGCGGCAATGCGAGATCTCATGGAGAGGTATGCCAGGTTGGAACCCTTTGAGGATGCTTCGGTCCCGCTTGCGATGGGAGATGCCTGTGTGGTCAATATGGTGGGGTATTTGGCCGTCAATGGACAGAGAGGAGAGGCTTTGCCGGAGGGGGTGGCGAGCGGAGATAATGTCGAGATCGTGCTTGGAAAGGGAAGGTATATGGAGGGATTGGTGGAAGGATTGGTTGGCGGAAAGGTCGGCGAGACAAAGGAAGTGAAAGTTAGGTTTCCGGAGGTGAGTTTGTCGATTGGTCGTTTTGAGTTCGGAATCGGTTTATTTCGAAACTGTTCAACACCATGAGATTTGATTCGAAAAGTATGATTCGATTCGTGTCTTTTGTGAATGTTTCGTAGTTTCATTACCGTCGAATTCGACTCGAACTCAAACCAAACATCTCACTTCCACGTTGCCTTTTCCCATTAAACTCCGCACAGGCCCTCAAAAACAAAGACCTGGCAGGAAAAGATGCTATCTTTGACGTTACCATTCTCTCCGCATCCAAACGCATCCTCCCCACCCTCACGGACGAATTCGCCGACCAAGTCCGTCCCGGCCTCACCGCTCAATCCCTCCAAGACGAATTACGCAAGGCGGTCGACACTCAAGACGCGCTAGAATACATGGGCGCCCGAAACGAGGCATTGGGAGCCGCATTGGCAGAAGTACTGGAGGTGGAAGTGCCGGATACCTTGGTCACTAATCAAGCGAGGGAGAAGTATGCGCTTATGATGACAGATATGAGAAATAATGGTATGGGGGACGAAGAGATTCAGAAGTTGATCAGCCCAGAGAATTTCATCAAGTATAAAGATTTATATGCAGAGGTGAGCTACTTGATTTTCATTCATGTTTTCTGAGTGCTCTACTCAGACGCTCCCGCATGCCTTTCATCGTCTCATTTTGTTTTCCTTTCAGAGCATCGTGAGAGACTTCAAGACCTCCATGGCATTGGATGAGATTGCTCGGTTGGAAAACATTCAAGTGCCCGCCTATCAGATCGAGGAACAGATTCAGAGTCTTAAAGATCAAGCCGCGAAGGAAGGACAGAGCGACGAGGTGGACGACGAACAAATTAGGAAAAAAGTGGAGTCGACCTTGGAGCGCCGTATGGTGTTTGACTTCTTGGCAGAGCATGCCGAGTTGGAAGTTGAGTATATGGAGGAGGGTGAGGATCAGTTTGATGAGGCGTTGATGGAGCAGTTAGCACAGGAATCTTTGGAGAGGGAGCAAGCTGAGAGTAGAGAAGGTAAGGATGAAGTTGCTGCTGAGGTTGTTGTTGTTGCTGCTGAGTCGATTGCCGAGACAAAGACTGTGGCGCAGACAGGAGAGATCGAGATGACAGCGGCGATAGAAGATGAAGTTGCAGTGAAAGATGACGATGCGCGATCATACAATGATATGAATTTAGAGGAAAAAGCCTTTAACATCTTAACCAATCTTGGAATGGTGGATATTAACCCCGACCCTGATGCTCCAGATTTTGATGCTAGCGCCTACGCTGACGATGACGAAGATGAATGAACATATGAATGTTGAATTGGATGTTATTGATTGATTTTCTGATCAAAAAGAATGGCACAGGTAACTTCTAACACCTCTGTATCATTATCATGATTCATTTTTCTTTTTAGCAGTAGAATAATCGAAGTCTTTGTTCACAAGAAAAATAAAAATGAGATCTATCAATGTGTTTATTCTGTTTGATATTGCTCGAACGCACATAATGACTTGTGTTGATATCATTAATAATGTGTCAGAGTGCAGCATAAGAATGATGCATGAACATAAGGCAAATTCAAGTAATTCAAAATAATGAAAGCCTAAATTAAGAAGGCTTAACATTCTGCTCAGCTGTAAACAGGAGGGCATGAAGGTAGCCAAGAACAAATCATTATGATAGCCAAGGGAAGTGAAGACATTGTCACCATATAAAAGCTAGTAAACATAGTGACAGAATCCTTTCTGCATTGATTTGGTATAAAGTGCTTTGGAATGCTCACATGGATGGAGTTGTATGGGATGCTTTGTTGGCTGTTTAACTTTGTCGGATTCTTCATCTCAAAAAATCTTCCCGAGAACAAGGAGTTTTTCTTGTATTGCATCAGCAAAAAGTTCATCATAGATCTCTTTATGAAGCCTTCGCAAGTTTAGCTGTGATATTATGAGAATCAATCGTTTTTTTATTAAAGATGATCACTTTTGCTTGTTGAATTTGTCTTTGAATGTAGAAAAATGATATACTCTTAATTTCTAACAGGACACAAAAGAAGACTATTCTTGCACATAATGAAGTGGTTCATAGCTTTTGGAGGATCTTGTTGATAAAGAGTGACACGACCAAGAGCAAAATGCACCAACACCCCAAACATCAGCAAGGGGAGTATTCCAATGAGAGCAGGAAACCAAAAGAAAAGGTAAGGCTGTCTTCTTTCTTGTTAGCCACATTCTTTGGCTTTTCTTCCAATTCAAATCCCACTTGTTTAAAACTTTGATGAGTCTGAGTATTCTTCTCTCCATAGTAATCAAGATTTTTCACTTTATAACACCCAAATCTCCCTACCATTTAGTTAGTCACTCAAAAGTTCATGCTCTTGCCAACTTGTGACTAACACATTGATTTTTGGCAAAAACTAAATCATATAAAAAGAAAATAAAAATTACAGAGGATATATAGTACTGTACTTCTCACATAATTCTTATGCCCTGTTATGTTCTCATCAATTTAATGTCAATGTAGTCCAATTGTCATGTCAACTCACCACCCACCTTAGTATCTGTGATCCAGGGCCTCTCATCGCTCCCTCTTCCCACCCCCCATATCTGTTGTGCCAGCCGATTGATATTGGTGTCCAGAAGTCACTCAAAAATGCATTATTGGAGCAGTGGGAGGACTGGATGGATACAGAGGGAGTTGGAAAAGGCAGAAAGATAAAGACCCCATCATGCCAGATAATAATAACATGGGTAGTTGATGAGTAATGGACGCTCAACACAGAAACATGCAGAAATGATTGGAAAAAGAAGGGTTTGAATAGAAAATCTAGTTAGTTAAATAAAAAGATATAATAAAGTAAATTATAAATATATTTGCTTGAATCAAAGAGAGATTTTGTTTTAAAACAGATTAGGTTGAATTATCTTGAAGCTAAATTATTTGTCTTTGTTGTCAACAATTTCTGCGATGCCATAACCATGGTTGTGGTGGTACAGCACATTGCAGAATCTGTTAGGATGCTCAGGGAAGTTCACCTCAAACATCCATGCTAACACTCCATTTAGAAATTATGGCCCCATTAAAACAAAGCCAACCCTGCACCCATCACTCCTGTCAGGAAGAACAACATTGGCCATGAGGTTGCTGGACTCAGTTTTTTTTCAGGAGCAACAATGCACTGCAGCCATGTGTTGGCCTGGCCAGCAACAAGTGTTACTGCAGCCAAAAGGGTGATTTTGGCAGGTGTGCCCATTGTCAGTTGCAACAAGGCCTACAATTGGAACAATCTGTTCCGGAGGAGGGAGATGTGCTAGCATTTTTTCACATGAAAATTACATGGTGCTATGAAAGCCCATAAAAAATACATCAGGTGATGTGAGGTGATGTGTGACGAGTTTACAGGCAATTTTGACCATACTCAAGAACCATAATGTGGGAAGTACACATAAGGGCATGTCCCTGGCAAAGAGCAAATCCAATTTCTATGATTTTAAAGGGATAACATGCGTTTGAAGGCCCAAAGACAAAAATGTCCATCAAAGAGGTGAGATTCTGTAAAATGAGAAAATAACGTTAACTTCCCACCGATTTTTATCGTGTAGGTATGGTAGATGCAGTGCAGCTGCCCTTTTCACTGATTTGCACCGAGTAGGAGGTCATATTAATTATACACCAAGAAAATTTTGCTTTTAGGTTAAGTAGATATGTGTGTAAATTTACATCATTCGAACAAAAATGGCATAGGTATTTGTGTAACTTCACCAAAACTGAAAAATCTGTGTCATCGGTGTGCTGCTGTGCGCTGATCACAATCATTCTGACGAAACAATTTTTGAGACCCTGCAATGAGCCTCCAATGGCACAACAAGGTTTGTACTATAGTCCTCCTCAAGTGTTTTGTTCGGAGGAACTCACAAGCTTCTTGCCTCCCTTCAACATCATTTGTGGAAGGAACACGAGACTCAGACTCTTGGACAAAAGTCTCGGATGCGAATGTAT
>JALLPC010001107.1:0-10364 GCA_036940045.1 Stephanocyclus meneghinianus | reverse complement strand
ACACGGTGTGTAAGCCACACTTTACAGGATCTCGGAACATTTGCTGTGGTCTATACACCGTAATATAGGGTATTCCCAGTGCATTGAGGCAAAAAAGAGGGGTTTAAGGGCTCAAAAACAGAAATGTTCTTAAAAATGGTGTGATTTTGTCCGCTTTTTAAGCTGTATTTCACAGACCGTGTTTCTTCTGTTAGCTCTTGACATGGAACCAGGAAAAGTAAAATTTATCATGATTCCGTCGACAATAATCAACAATAGCATCCTCTTCCTGTTGTCTCCTTCCAAACTATCAGATGCATTCGTATCTCTCCTCCATCCGTCGTCATCACGTTCCAAGCTGAATCAACAGTCGGCGTCGATGTTCATCGGCGTGCCTTCTCATGATCGACGGCAAGTTTCGTACGCGATCGATGTGAACCTGCTAGGGCCAATTGGAAATGGAACTTTTGGTGGAGTGTTTTGGGCGAAGGACAGCGTGAGCGGTGCGTGTATTACTTAACAATATGTTGGATGAATGCTCGGTAGATTGATTGTGGAGCTTCCCTTTCCTGAATATTTTCTCTTCTTCGTTGTCTTCCATTGAATGAATCTAGGTCGACAGTTGGTAGCCAAATCCGCAAGAGCCGCAACCAACGATCGGCGAGCACAACAGAATGCGAAATCATATTTGGAAATCGAATTGTACATCAATTCGAAGTTGTTTCCTGCGTCGCCAAATTATGATTCATTGCAACGCTATCGACAACATGTTGCCCCATACATTGGGGAAGTTGTCATAAATCAAACCATGTACTTGCTATGGGAAGCATCGGGAGAATATACGTTGGAAGACTATACAGAGATGAACGATGGATGGGTTCAGCTTGCCACGGATTTGGGTGTTACCGTGGAACAAAGTGCTGACGAGATCAAGAACCATGATAATCGTGATGATAGTGCTAGACAGATGTTGCACCGAAGATTGGCAAAGGAGGTATTAAGGCAACTTTTGGAGGGCTTGGCATATTGTCATTCAATGGGGGTGATTCATAGGGATATCAAGGTGATCAAAAAATCGATGACATATTCTGTTGCAATTAATTCTTTAGTCAAGAATGGACTACACAATTTGCTTTACATGATTCTATTCACAGCCTGCAAATGTATTAGTCGAGTGAGTAAACCGAAGGTTCTTTCAGGTCCATTATCTGAAATTATACTTTGAACTCATGAAACCAACCTCTTGACGCTCTCATTAGCCCCAAGACAAAAACTCTACGCCTCATAGACTTCGGCAGTGCGTGCGACATGTCCTCATGGACAGCACGAGCCGGTTACCGAGGCCAAAACAAAGGTCCTCGTTCCATTCTCTATTGCGCCCCCGAGGAGTTTGTAAATGAAGAGCATCCTTATGCATTTGACATATATGGTGCAGCCATTACTTGGTTGCGTACTATTTTGGCAGAAAATGGCCCTGATGATAAGAACCATACTGAAAAACAAACATCATTTGGTTTGGGCGATGAGGAGCACTTGTTCCAGTGGAGAATCGCAGTTCGAGATTTCGGGCACAATTTAGTGGCCTGGGAGGAATACGCTGTTCTTCACAAAACTCTCCCCTATGGATGGGATTCGTTGTTCGGATCTTCTCTGGAAGGGATCCAAGCATTGCGACTGTTGTCAAATATGATGAGTTATTCTCCAGCCCAACGAATGAGTGCCTCCGAGGCGCTGCTAGGGCCTTATCTCAATCCTGGCTGTGATGCTGAGGCGCCGCCGGAGCTTCCACCTGCCATGCCTTGGTCGATAATGTCGCATGTTCAACGCTGGAAGAAAGAAAGGAAGGTACATTCGTTGCAAGACGGAGAGTGCCGGCTCGAGGACTTGTTTACTGAGGTGATTGCCGTGGAACTGGGATGGCCGTTGGGGCTTGAATTGGAAGAACAAAAAGAAGCGGGAGGTGTTGTAGTTGTGGGTTTTGTAGATGGGGCAGAAAATGTCAAGATAACATCATTGTGTGAGGGTGATTCATTGCTAGCTATCGGATCGATAGATGTTGAAAGAGCTTCTCTAGAGCACGTAAACGAGCTGTTACAGCAATGGCCTCGCGAACATCCTATTCCTCTTTTATTTGTCAGGGGCTCTGTCTAACTTAGAAATATAACAGATTAAAAAGATGGAATTTTGTCGCCTCTATCAATGATCAACTCGAATTGAGTCGATTTTATTTCATTGCAATTCACAGACCAAAAGATCAACACGACACAGACTGCATTTCAACACGATACAAGCTCATTTTTAAATGAGTTACTTCATAACACGCACAGTTTGTATTTACGATTATGTGGGATGAAAGAAGAGCATCTACGTTAATTCCATATGTCTGCTACCATACGGATCTCGATAAGATGGAGTCGCCATGTCTACAAAATTGATTGAGAAGTAAAATGTGGGAAATATAAGCGCCAAAAATACTGGAGACTATTAGGAATCAGATCAAAGAAAGATTTGTTACTTACACTGTCCACTAGTTGAACGTCCACCTCCAAGAATGTATCTGAATGGTATCAACATAATCTTTACAATGCATCCTAAAATGGTGATGACAAGGCGGCATAAACTGCAAGCGAACAAAAAATGGTATGAGTGAGACACAAAGTAAGATACCAAACTAAAACAGAAGTGACAAGTACGTAATCTGCAAATCGTTTCATACCTCGCACAAATCCCATCGGGGTTTTCTGACATTTGATACGCCGTATAAATCATCAAAACTATCGCAGCAAATCCCATCCATCCGCCTACCTTCTTCACCTCTTTTTCCTCTTCTCTTAAAAAGTCATCAACATCCCTCCCTCCGCTGGTTGTAGGGGTTGACACCTCTCCATTAGAAAATGCTTCGTTTTCAATTACATTTTGCTCGCTTACGACTGGATCAAGTGAGTCGTCTGTGGGTTGGACGTAGGTGTAGGTTGGTTTTAAAGTGGCTCCATTAGGCTCTTGGTCTTTGGTGGGATAATATGTTGGAGAAGGTGTAGGTGATGGCGTAGCTTGGGTTGAAGCTATGACTTCGTTGAGGGGAGGCTGTGATGTAACTGCTGGCGTTGTAACAGCGGCTGCAGAAGTTGTTTCAGTCATAGGTGTTTGACTGGTCGTAGTAGTTGAACCTGAGGCTGTGCTTTCGGTGGTTTCTTGGACTGTTGCGACTCCTGCATTGGTGGGAACAATCATCGATTCTGTTGGATTTGTTACTGTCGAATTCACAACATCAAGGATTTCATTTCCTAGAACGTCATCTTTGGGACCAGCGTTTTTACTTGGAATTGCTGAAGTGGTATTTTTCTGCACAACAGCTTCATTACTCGACGAAGCATCCAGCGCCTCATCATCATCATTTTCATTGGGTCCCACCCCAACTTCTACGCCTTCGGCCGAACTTGTAGAAGCGTTCGCATCGTTCCCTCGCGCATTTGTTAATTCTGGCGGACCGTGCTGATCCTCCTCGTCATCTAGAATCACAGCGCTATTCTCAGCCACCATAGGGAGAGTCGAGTTCAATGCTGAATCCAACTCGTTTGTAGAACTATCTTGGATTGCATTCACGGTTTTGTTAGTGACACTCCCTGAAGATACGACGGGATTTCCTGCATTGTCGTGAAGAGTTGTCCATGTTGTGTTAAGGACACTCTCTGTGCCGACAACAGGAACGGTCGAATTCAATGCCGTCTCCGATATATGTCCCAAATTATCTTGGGTTGTATTCACTGCTGTGTGAGTGACACTCTCTGATGCACTCTGCAGTGGAACATAATCATCATCATCCTCTTCTGGGGTTTCCCCAGATACACTTTGTCCTGCATTTGTCGGTGGAGGAAGAATATCGTCGTCTTTAATTTCTTCCATCCAAGATACAGTTTTATTCGAGGCTTCTTCCGTCCAATTTTTCACTGGGTAACTCAGCGATGGAATGTCATCAACATCATCATTTATTCCCACACCAGAGCTAGCCGCTATAGTCGCCGCTTCCTTTGTAAGACTGTCTTCTGAAGTGTTCTGAAGTTGACTTTCATCATCACTATTGATTTCCACCCCAGCACTAGCAGTTGCACTCGCCGATTTTTCAGCAGCCACTTCAGAGTCCTCATTCACAATCTCCAACTCCCCAGGCAAAGTCCCATTCACTCCATGTCTATCCACCTCATTGTCCATATTGCTCGTACCCTCCTCCGAACTAAAAGCTTCCTTCGGCGCATTATCACTAGGAGTATTGTATTGAGTTAAATCCATGGTCAAGGTTGGATCAATATGAATGTTGGGAGGAAGCGAGTCCGGACCTCCCAACATGACACTGTCCATCCCAGTCACAGTCATATTTGCAGCTTTAGCCGTGCTGACTGAACTGTTTTGCCCGGGTCGATAAACCTCATACCCATCATCGTCGCCGGATTCCGACCCCTCATTGATAACCTCTTCGAGATCATACTTTATGTTCGTCAATTCCTCCTTGAAAGCTTCCTTGGACTGCGCCCCCTCCCCATCATCGCTCTGTTCGTCCAACTCTAATTGTATGTGAATATTAATGTTTGAGGGATTTTGATAAAGTGTGAGTTGTCATTCAAAAAGACAACGGAAGCTCAATAAAACGGTTATCAAGTGAGCAAACAACTTTCAGCTCGGAGCAATATTGGCACACAATTATGGCATAAGTTTCATCAAGAGATATAACATTCTTTGAAGATCCCATTGCAGCGTTGGTGTGGATTGATTTACAATTTCATATCAAAAACGAGACAGAAACAAGTACACACGTTGCGTCGGGAGCGCATTTTCACATGAAAAATCAATGCTCAAAAACAGACAGGACGAAGAAACAACAACAACAACAACAACAACAACAAGATATCAATAATTGAAAATAAACTAACTCTCCCTCAAAAAAAGAACGCACCAGCAATTTCTTGATTGACCTCGTTCAATTCCTCCTTCAACTCATCCACATTCATGACCCCTCCAAAATCATCCCCCGCGGCATCATCATCGTTGTATTCATCGTCCCAAACACCCACAACTCCCTCCTCCAACAACGATTCCAATGCCTCCTCCTCCTCCTGTTCCAACTCTTGCTCCTTCTCCATTTTTGCGACGAATTCCTTGTTGGTGAGCGATTCGTCGTCCGTGTTTTGAAGGGCGGACAATTCGGATTCGAGGGCTTCGAGGGAGGACACTTTGGCGTCCTCGTTGTCGTTTTCGGTGGCGGCGTCGGCGGCGGGAGAGTGTGACATCGTCTCGTTCGTGGCGGAGGACGATTCGAGCGTTGTTTCGGTCGTATTTCCAACATCGGGAATTTCGTTCCCGCCTGCGGTTTGTAGCCATCGTCGCAATGATAATGACGACGACTTGGACATGGTTTGAGTGTACGTCCTTCGTCGTAGATGGGATCTGGCATTTGCGGTGGATACCAAGGATAGGAGCGGCAGTAGAAGGAGCAGGCGCCATGGCAGGAATGGCGGCGACTGTCGTCCTGTCGTGCGTGGAGGCGGAGGGTTCATGGTGTAAATCTGTGTGAATGCCCGTGTGCTTATTGATGATAGTATGTTTGGAAGACTACGAGGGGAAGAAGGACAGAATGATTACGGGGGAGTGGGGCTTACAGTGTTGTGGTTTGCTGGGAGGTAAACAAGTCAAGCAGTGGGATTGCCAAAACAGAGTGTATTTGGTCATTGGCGATCGCATCATTTAGGGGGTCATGGATTTTTGGGTGGAGGTGCACGCAGGGTCACAGCCGAAGCGAGAGGGACAGGGGACTGGGGTCAGTGGGACCAGAAACAGGTGAAAAACGTGGACTCCGGCTCAAAGAGGCCCGCAGCAGCAAAACTGCTCTTCCCATACATAATACGATAGAGGCACGCAGCGAGTACCATACCACATACGCCGTCTGCCAGTCATTCAGCAAAACAGGCGACTCTCAAATTTAGCGATGAAACTCGCCAGTTGGGGAAGTCAAATGTCATGAGATGTTATCATGAAAATTTCCAGGGTCGTCACCAGTTTGTCAAAAGATTGTTACAAGATAGTTCAGGTTTGTCTCATTCTAACATCAGGAATGATTAAAGTAATAATGCAAAATTGTCTTGTTGACACGAAAAATATGTCTTAATATAACTACGCTTCTACTTCATCCATAGTCAAATTGATATCTTCATTTTATAATGCATCCACAATTTCCTCCCGGCTCTCAACAGTATCTCAGCCATTGCCACAGTGATACAAGGGAGGGAATGGGTGTCAATGGAGTCGGGAGTAAACTGATGTAGCTGGTTTGATGTTAGCTGTAGAGTGATGACAATACCATGGAGGTGATATTACCACAAATGGTATATGGTCATGTCAATTTGCCTGAGCTGAGGGTGGCAGTAGCTCAATGTGCTTTAAATGCTGCCACCCCAAGCTTAGACAAATTTACTCCCACCCCGGAGCACAGTCACGTCAAAGGAAACACAGCATTGTCGCTTTAGCTTATTTTGGGCCTCCTGTGCATGGGACATCTCAGCTCAAGGAGTCCACAATTTTCATTTGGCACAGGGGTCAAGTGGAGATTGGGTGTCATCAGGGCCGCTTTAAGGTCATCACTTGGTTCATCACAATACCTTCAGCAATGGTTGTCAGGGTTTTCATGAGACCTTCACCATGTAATCAATAGAGTCTTCAGTCATACTTTTTACTGATCCCTGTTGTCAGCAGGTCTTGATCATGGATGACAGGTATCATATCATAGGAGCTACTGTACTAGATCATTTTAGAATATGCCTAAAAACACTGCGCACAAGATCCCCATGCAGTTTTTAAGACTATTGTACAACCCGTAGAAGCCTTTTATTCCAACAAGAGCAAATGGGACTCCAGTGTAGTCATTCACATTCACGTAGGCCATTCCCAAGGACTTATCTATCTATTTACCCGATTTTTGCTCCACCACCATACTATACTACAACTTATAGTATCCCAGTTTTTCTAAGCATCAGCATAGGTTGCCAATGTTGTCACAATGGTTGTGAGTGTTGTCATCACCGGTCATCAACACAGAGTCACCTGTTGTCATCAGAGTCATCAAAAGGTCTTCGCCAATTGTTGTCAGCATTGTTAACAGGTTGTCACCAGGAGTCGCTAGGGTCATCCACAGGTCCTCACTAGTCATCATCAAAGTCATTATTTGGTCAACAAATGTTTTCAGATGAGAAAGAAATTAGAAAAGTAGTCACTTGTCAGCACTTGTCATAAGTTTCTTAGTTGGAAATGTTCACGACATGTCAGCGCATGTCTCCATGATGCTAACATTGTCTGCTAAAAATCAGCCAATGTCAAATTTTGCCAATGCCATGACTGGATTCATGGCTGGGTCATGTGTCAGCTGACGTATCAGTGCACGACTGTCCAGCCATATCCACGACTCATGGAGCCATTACTCCGATGGAGATAATGCAAATTTTTTAAGAAAACGATGGTGGGTATATGTGAATTTATGCATGGAATACCATGTTTGCAACTTCCTCACAACAAATCACACTGCTACACTGCAATTTCTGCGATTCTTTGGTTTATTTCTTTATCCAAAAGAAACAGCCTACATGTTGGCAAATTGTCTTGATGACATGTCGACAGGACAGTCTGTTCAACATATTTTGATGACATGCCGGCCAGACATTTGCCAACATGTCACCAACATTAAGACATGTCTTGGTGACATGTCGTTTGGGGGGTCTTGGCGATATGACAAGACACCAACATTTCCATCTAAGATAAGTTCACTTTGCTAAAAACTACCACGTGACAAAGTTGTCTGTCTTGCAGAAAGGAAGGAGAAATTGTGATGATTTACCTACTACTAGGGATAAATGGCATGTATCATACATATGATCCAGTATAGTAAATGTGACTACCCTACAGTTCTAAAGATAGTCTAAAAGAGAAAGAACTTTCATGATCAGGATGTTAGAGTTGCAATTAATTTTTGCTTCAAAAATTTATGACCCATTTATGGAAATAGAGAAGGAGAGCATGCTTTTACTTTCATTGGTCTAATAGATGATCTCATGTGAACTGGCTCCATTGGATACAAATGGGGGCGACTATTTGGAGCACATTGGAGACCATATATCATGTGGAGATTTCTTACTGACTCATGTAAACAAAAATTTAAAACACACTTTATGCATTAAAAAGAGTTCCTTAGTTGCAACAGATACTACATGTCTTGATGGTGTCAACGTAGGGGTTGGAATCCCAGGGTCTGATGGGTAGAAAGTTATTGAAAGCATGCAAGAAGGCATTAAGGCCTACAGGAATACTGCATGATCTAACCTTTTAGGGCATAATTCTCTGTTTGAACTGTTAGGGCCTACTGCACAGTGGGTTTATGGGATGGGGTTATATCATTTTACATGTTATGTTATGCAAAACCATATGATATATGGTCTTGGTTATTCTGGGCATGACCGAATGATATATGGTCTCAAATGTGCTCCAAATAACCAACCCCTATTCAGTGTGGCTTTGGTGCCTCATCATTATATTAAATGTTGTCCTATCTAAAAACAAATCAGACAAACTAATAGAGTATTTTAATGATATAATTTTTCATAGAAGAACCTACGGTTAATCAACAAATACTATGCAAGGATCACTATGGAAACACAACTACAAGTTACACCAAATCTGAGTGCTGAATTCACTATGCAAGCAGGTACTTCTTAGTTTCACCCACAGCATGTTTGATGATGTGTGAGATGCAAAAGCAAATACCTTGGGGTTCATGAGCAACTTTTCATGCACATCTTATCCCCTGATACCTTATCTCTCCATTATGGGGGCTAGTGACATGAGCCAAGGATGTTCTCAGGGATGTTTCCACAAGATATGCCCAAAATGGGCACAAACCCATCGGTCATGTACACCCATTTAGGAAAAAATTATGAACCTGTAAAACATTCTCTTAACAAGATTCAAATCTCCAAAATGATCTTGCCAAAACATACCAGACCTGTGTAAAAACAAACACATGATCTTCAATGTTAAACAATCATACCCAAGATGTGTAGACCCTACACATCCTTCACTGTGTCTTTACTGTAAACATACCAGTTTGTGCAGGAGTCATGGATGACTATGTATTCCAATGTCACATGCATGACCAAATGGTTACTCCTACTATATTTTGTGAAATGTCTAGCAAAGTAGTCATCAACCTTCATGTGTTCTAATCAAAGTCCTTACTTTATAACTTGGTTTAAAAGACCCCACAGCTTGTAAGATCCATTTTGCCAAATTTCTCGCCATATGCCTTTTTCACTTAGTTTAACATCCCCAGACAATCTAAAACTGTCATCAATCATTTCCCCTTGCCTATGGCAACTCATCCAAATGCATAGCTACCGGTAACTCCATGTAGTTGTCAGTTTATGTAAATTTGTCGTAACGTTCACCCCACATCGTCTTCACATCACATACACCACACTGTTACATCATGGTTAAAATTGTCCTTGTCAGTTTTCTCCCTGATGATCATAGTTGCAGTTGTGATGTATGGATGTAGAAATGCTTTGCTTGAGGGCAAGGGTAATGGTGTGGGCAGGTTCATTCACCTTCATGAGTTGAGCAAACTCACCTTGCTGGTTAAGAAGTAAGTGATGATGAAAATGAGGTGGATGGTTGTTGAATTTGTTTCATGACATGAGAATAGGCAGTTGGTGACACTGCAAGCCAACTTGATGTTGCCCTGTTGACAATCACAGAGGTCTTCCTCCCTAATTCTGGAACCGTGCAAAGGGGTAAAAAATAGGTAGGTTCTTGTCCTGTATCAACTTTATATTTAATGAAGACAAAGAGAATAGCTCATGATGCTGAAGATTTGTATTCTAATAGACCTTTTTCTTCTCACTAGAGAAATTTAAGTATCCATCATGTAAATTCACTGCATCAAACAGTGATAGGGTCTTATTCTGGATCCTCCCATATTCATCATCATATTGAATCCCAAATATGTTAATCGCTTTTATTGCTTCCAAGTAACTTGATCCTTTCTCATGTGAAGACATAACCCTTGTCTGCACACTTTCTCCATTCATTAATTTATTAACTCTCCCCACATCAAAATCCACTACCCCATCCCCTCCCTCATGCAATCCCCTCATTCCCCATCTCCTACCTCATTGCCTCCCTTGCCTCCTCCCCTAAGTCCTCTCTTGGAACCTGCGCCTGTCCTGCCCATGCATATGGCCATTTTGTGTGAAAAGGAGGTAGTATTTATTTACTAAGAAATCACCTAAATAGGCTTAGATAAAATGTGTGGTGCACACTCACATAGACATCTTGTATGCTACGTATGTATG